>CM060871.1:3109625-3159625 GCA_030737845.1 Acorus calamus | reverse complement strand
TGAATTTATTAGTGCAACATAATCTGAAATACATCTTGGGCTCTCTCCATATATAATAATCAAATCGAGCTTGTCTCCATAGATCCTGACCGTAGAAACAACTGGGTTTTTAAAAAACTAACAGAGGAGGCAAGAACAACCAATTTTCAGAAATGGTCTTTATATAAAAATAATAAATAATAAATTTGAAAGCTCTTCATATATTCTATTGAACTGTGTTGTCACAGTGGTGTACATTATTGAAGCAAAGACAACTAAGCTTTCAGTGTCCCTTTGATATAAACTTTGACAAGTGAAGGAGATGACCATTTCTGATGGTCTTAGTAATAAATTTAGAAGAGAGAGAGAGAGCCCCACAAAGCACTGACATGAGAGATGAAGCTTCAAAATTTAATGTTAATGTCTATCTGTTGGTGATCAAGTTCAGAAGACACAGTTGGCCTGGTGTACCCTGACAGCGGCATTGTCGATCTTCGCCATGAATCGCTCGCTGCGATTCATTGGTGATCGCGACATATTGAATCCATCAATTATCATCATTTATTTTCTACACGTGACATGAATTGGAAAAAGAAAATTATCATATTATCACATGTTCTGTTGTTGAAATTGTTATGACTCTCTTTTACAGTCATAATGATAATGGATATAACTTTTCTTAAATCGATTATATGGCCTCAACTTCGAGTTCCTGAGTTTAATAGATGTACATGTTTTTAAATTATCTTATGTCCGAGAATTAATGTTTGTCATAAAAAGAAGGATGGAAAATGAAGTAAATATTCATGTTGACAAAACGGGCACCATTAGACAGTTCACAATAACAACACAAAATATATACATTTAAAAAATTAAAACATGCGTGACTAAACTAGAAATTATCTCTAATATTTTCCTAACAAGAATATATTTGATATGTATTTCAATGAAGAGTGGATATTTTAAAAATAATTGGTGAGGGCTGGACATTATTTTTCATAAACAAATGTTGGATCTACCTAATTAGTCATTTATTGGGCCTCGAAAGGATCAGAGAATAAAAGCTGCCAGTCCATGGGCCTGCTCTCTGGGTTCATGAGAGTTTAATAGGAACCCAAATCTCCATGGACCCATTGTATGTTATGGACAGTTTCCAGCTCTTTTATTTTTGAGAAATGATGTCCTGTCTCATTTGCACTTTTATCAGCCGTCCAGACAAAATCATAATTTTCTTATTAAAATATATGTTGGTGTATTAAATGAATTATATAATAGGATACAATAGTACATTTTTTTCGCTTTGAATTTTTTTTTTTATATATTATGATAGACCTTTATGCTTTGATAGCGCAATATATATTATAATATCATAATGTACATGAATACAAATAGAGCTATAAAACGGATTGAGTGTATATGCGCACATTTTTTTAAAACCACAAATTTTCTTATAAGTACCCAACAATTTTTCATGAGCATCTATCCGATTTTTAAGATTAGAGAGTCATTTTTGGATGGGGGTTCTACACTTCTCTATTTGGTATGATATCAAGGATTAACCGTATATAAAAAAGAAAATAAAGACAATTGCACCTTGAAAAACTTAAAGCGTGAAATAAAATATTCAAAACTAGCATTCTAATTTAATAATAAAAAATTGATTAATTTGATATTCTAGATCAATCACAGAATGATACATTGCCTTGTCACTTTTTGTAGGTGCTATCACTTTTATGATATTGATCTACATGAGTTTAAATAACTAAATTGGTTATTTTTTTTCAATAATGGATCATTTTTCTTAAAAATATCTATCATCATCAGTGACTCGTTGAGTTTGACAATAAAAACATAATTTTTCACTTAAGAAAAATGTTAGGCCCAGTCCTTTTTGTACCCACTCGCATCCATACACTTTTTGGTTTATCCAAAATATATTTATAACTAACAAAATTTATATTTTTTTATAAAAATAAAATATATCTCATATGAATTGGAGAACACGCATCAATAATGGATTATAAATTGCACTAATAGATTTCATATATTAGTAATGTGATGACGGTAAACGCAATGCGAACTCGAATTCGAATCTGATTTTTAACCCAACTAATATAAAAATCTGATTCAATATGTCGGAAATGGTTGAATTTGACCTAAATTGCACTTTTCATAAAGTAGACATGGGAAAGGGAGAGGTGGGCATGTGGCCAAAATCCAGGAGCCAAGCACTATGCAATGGTTAGGTGAGATCCAGGCGGCCAACAACCCTTTCCATGTCCCCCTCTAGTAAATTACTCAACTACCCTTCACTCTTAAAATCCATTGTTTCTTGTTCTGACATTCATGGGCCGGACCGGGTCAGTCTTAACTAAAGTCACTGTGTTATTTTAAAGAGATTGATATGTCCAGTCTCTTATGCAACTCTAATTGCATTCCTTATTGGTTTTTTTTTTTTTAAATATCACACTCTACATTAATATATATTTTTTCGTGTAGAAACAATCAAAAAATTTTACGTTATACACTATGATGAAATCTCATTTATGAGGCTGCAAAACGGACCGAATGTATTAACGCTCTTTTTTAAATTATGGTATACCACAGGGAAAATGATTATCTAGTCAGTGTATAGTTTCGTCCTTGATTCTGGTTGTTTTTTTTCTTCTAAATGTACACCCATATTTTGAAATGTATATTATTTTAAAAAAACAAGAAAATACATTAAGATACACTAATATATTTTAAAAAATACAAAAAATTAATAATTTTCATACATGACAATAGTGATTGTAGTGTATACTGCAATATCGTAGTGTATAGACGGTTGATGGACTATTTCTAGACCGTATGTGAGATTGTAAAATAGATTGAGTGTATCAGCATCATATCTTAGATATTATAGGGTGTTGATACACTTAGTCCATCTTGTTATGTTGTCAATCATCATGTCACTCAGCATCATACTTTAGATATTATAGGGTGTTGATACACTTAGTTCATCTTATTATGCTGCCAATCATCATGTCACTAACGCAGTATATAAAATTACAATTTGAATTTAAAATAATAATCAAAATAAATGAATAAAACACCATCACAAGTGATTTGACGACATGTTCTCCTGATCCAATATTTAAAAAAAAAAATAATTAATTTCAAAATGAATGATATATTATAACGTGATTGGTTTAAAATTATACATTTTGATTCCATCAGAACAATAAATCCATGTTAGTTTAATTAACTGATTCATTAATAAAAAACTGAAATGCTAATGGAGTATAGACTTCTCATCAATTCGGCCCAAAAACGGTAATCGGTTCAAAGGGCATGTTCGTCATTTCAGCCCCCGTAGTCGCTTTCATAGATTTCTTGCGGACTTTGCGAGGACAGACTTTGTTTCAATATATTCACAATATATATATTCACGTTTATACACAAAAATCGATCGATCGATAGAGAGAGAGAGAGAGTCCATAGAAATCGATGGCGTCGGTGAAGCTGATCGCCTCGTCATCGTCGCAGTGGGTCGGCGGGAGGAGGAGCCACCACTTCGAACAGCGCGCCGGGTCAATCCGTCCTCCGGTCCGACGTGTCTCCGTCGCCCCGATCCGGGCCGGATCTTACACCGAGGAGCTCGTCCAGACCGCTGTGAGTGATTACTCTGCCGATTCTGTTTTGAAAGTGGGATTTGTTGTTTTGAAAGAACGGATCGGGCATTGATGGTTGAGTTGTTTTTATGTTTTTTTGTTCTGTATTTATTATGGTTTGGAATTGAAGGGTTTTTGGGTGGGCTCTTGATTGTTTGATTTTTTATTTTATTTTTTTGTATTAAATCTTTGAAAAGTTGAATTAGATTTTGATATGGATATCGTTTATTTTTTGGTTAAAGATTCTGTTTTTATGACTATTTGATGAATTTCGAGAGATGGGTTATGATAAAAATCGCAGTTTGGGAGTTTAAATAAAGGCGAAATCTTATTCCAGGGAAATACATAAGAATAATATTGATGCAATTTTTATTTTTTTTGGTATCTGCATGTAGTTAGTTAGTTTCTTCTTCAATATTTTGTTAACTGGTTTTGTGGATTATGATTACCATTGGACATAAATAATAGGCTGTAGTTTTTTTTTTTTTAATTTTGTTTTGGAATATCAGATTTGTTGTTTTGCTCGAAATAGTATTAATATGCCATTAATGTATGTAGGGTGTAGCAAGATTTTGATTCAGAGCTTTAGTTGCATGCAGTGATTGTTCGTTTTTTTATTGGTAAATATTTTTTCTGGTCAAATCTTCCTCTATTAAAAGGCAACAAGACTTGAACTCAGGTCCCCTCACTAAAGAGGGGGTGCCTCTACTATCCTCCCAAAAGGAGGTTAGGTAGTAATTGTTCGTTAGTTCATCAAGCAACATTATTTGAATAAGTGATGGTGGAAAGAATGTGGCATGAGAATTATTAGAATCAATAATCAAATTTGGCACTTCATTAACATTGGAGTAGCAGATTTTTTTTGGGGGGAGGAGGGGGGGGGGGGGGGGGGATATAACAAATTGAACCTTCATTTTTTATTTCATTTACAATTTTGATGTTAATGGTTTTCTAAGGCTCTTCACAATGCTTTTCTTTTAGAAATCCATCGCTTCTCCTGGACGTGGTATCCTTGCAATCGATGAGTCAAATGCTACGTGTGGGAAGAGGCTTGCATCAATTGGTTTGGACAATAATGAAGCCAATCGTCAAGCATACAGACAACTTCTGCTGACTACTCCTGGATTGGGAGAATATATTTCTGGTTCTATTCTTTTTGAAGAGACGCTTTATCAATCAACAACGGATGGGAAGAAGTTTGTGGACTGCTTGCGGGATGAGAATATTATGCCTGGAATTAAAGTTGATAAGGTATATGCACAAATACACTTCAATACTTTCCCTATGCTCTTGTTTGAGGGTGCTGTTTTTCTTATCTGCGTTTCTTGGAAGCTTATGATATGCATAAATTGAGTGTTTACTGATTGGCATTTACACCTGGTTGGGGCTGGTAGGGTTTGGTTCCTTTGCCAGGATCAAACAATGAATCCTGGTGCCAAGGTTTGGATGGATTGGCTTCAAGATCTGCTGAGTACTACAAGCAAGGAGCACGTTTTGCAAAATGGTCAGTTTGAATGCTTATCTTTTTCCCACTATCTGGATGACAGTTGCAGGGCATAATATTTTTTATCTTCGAACTAATTTTTTGGTGTGGTAGATAATTTCATTGATCACTTGAAATACGCCCTTGAAATAATGGTGTTTGCTTGAACAAAAATCTTTTCATGTTGGTCTTCAGGCGGACAGTAGTTAGCATCCCATGTGGTCCTTCTGCTCTGGCTGTTAAGGAAGCTGCATGGGGCCTTGCACGCTATGCTGCTATTTCGCAGGTAATCTTGAATTTAAATTTTTTGGGGGGGGATTAGGAAATGAGCATTTCATTGATTACTTGAATTATGCCATTGAAATATGTTCTCTCTCTCTCTCTCTCTCTCTCTCTCTCTCTCTCTCGCACAACCTTCTTTGCTTGAACAACAATCTCTCACGTGCCTCATTAACTTATCTGAATATCACAACCATCTTTGCATATCATGGATCAAGTGAACTTGTGTGGTTTTACGCATATTCTGGCAAGTATGCAGGCATATTGGATGCTAATAGAGTAATAGTTAATGAGATATACAAAATATGAATTGATGTATAAAATAAGAAGGTGTAAAAGCTTGCATGATACAGTGTTGGTGGTGATTGTATCAGGTTGATGGTCCATTCACCTGCCCTACTTTTTAGGTTGGCTATGAAGAATTCTTTTGCACTGTGCTATCTCTAGCATCAAAACGTGTAGTCACATTTTGACGAACTGAGAAAGTGGACTAAACTTGAATAGTGATGTACTGATATATAATGAAGTATAAAAGTTGATTGTATGTGGTCAGAACTAAGCCCTCGTTTGGATATGGAATTGGCCACAGAATAATCTGGAATAAACCAGAATATGGAATTGGCCACAGAATAAACCAGAATAAATAATTTTTTGATCTTTGGATGCAGTGAATATCCTGGGATAGCATATGTCAAAATAAATTGGTATAAAGTGGTATATGGATTCCAGCCAACTTGTGGAATTAAAGTTATTGTAGGTTATTTCATCTAAAGAATATGTGGGTCCACTGTCAAATCAACTATCATCACCTCTTATAAATTACCTGTGAAATCAACTATCATCATTTTTTCACCTTTTATAAATCTTTATTCACACTTTATTCACATTTTATCTAAATAACAAAAAATTTATTATTACGTTTCCCAATGGAAATAATTCAAAACACAATCAAACACAAAATCATTTATTCCATTGCTTTACCCACTTATGCCGATCTAACTGGAATAAGTCTTATTCTGTATCCAAACATGGGCTAAAGGTTTTGGATCTCTAATAAAGTGTCAAGGATGAGAAATACATTGCTTATTATTTTTCTTGGGGATTTTTCAGTATTGGGTGACATATAAATAGGCCAATCTGGTTAAGATATTGGTTTCAGTTTATTTCGTGGAGAAATAGATATTTTCAAATGACGTGCACTCTAGTTTTCTTTGCAATTTGACAGTTCGAGCAATGGCCAAACAATTTGAATGGCAGATGATAAATTTGATGATGCATATTAATCAAATTAGAAACATCATTTCATGTATGCTTACTGTCATTTTTCAGTATATCTCTGTGAGGATGTTGTGCTCAATCTAAATTTTTAAAAAATTAATTAGTTTTTTTATGAAACCTGAAAACAAAGACATATGCCCTCATAGAAGTTCATCTATTTTCAAGCGATATATTAGAAATCTGTAGTACATAAGTTCTTTCTGTTTTAACTTATTTCCTTTTACTAACTGAACTTTACATTCATGTTATGTGCCACTCGAGCATTCCTTTCTATGGAAATCCTTTATCCAGTACAGAAATGTATTTGTCTCTTAACTATAGTGGAAATGATTGAACTAGTTGTGGAGGATATTCCTGAAGCAAAACTCAAAGAATCACATTTATATCATTTGCAGGACAATGGCCTTGTGCCAATAGTGGAACCTGAGATTCTTCTTGATGGAGATCACTCCATTGAAAGGACCCTCGAGGTTGCAGAATGCGTATGGGCAGAGGTCTTCTACTATTTGGCACAAAATAATGTGATGTTTGAAGGCATCCTTCTCAAGCCCAGCATGGTCACACCCGGCGCCGAGCACAAACACAGGGCTTCTCCAGAGACCATCGCTGAGTTTACACTCAAGATGTTGAAGAGGAGAGTGCCACCCTCAGTTCCTGGGATCATGGTATCATTTCATCGACTTTAGCTTTTTAATGAATGCCTGAAGGATGAGTGTATCGATGGATCACATACCTTAATATCCGTATCCATCCTAAAACATTTGGATACAAATATTAATCTTCAAATTTGGAACTTTTCGGATTTGGAGGAAATATGGATATTTTTTGGCTAATTGACATATCTTAAATACGGACACTAGTTTAGGTGATCATGCGATGAGATGGGAGAAATAAAATCAAGACTTCAGATCTTTTCAGAGATCCTACAAAGAAAATACAGTAGTTATATAATTTATGATTAATCACGAAGGATGATTTTATTTGAATGGCATATAGGATTCGGATATTAACTTTATCTTGTTAATGAATCCCCGGAGGATGATAATGTTGAACATTTTCATTGTTGCAGTTCCTGTCTGGAGGTCAGTCGGAGGTGGAGGCAACACTGAACCTCCACGCGATGAACCAAAGCCCCAACCCATGGCATGTCTCATTCTCCTACGCACGAGCCCTTCAAAACTCAGTCTTGAAGACATGGCAGGGTCGTCCGGAGAATGTTGAGGCTGCTCAGAAGGCTTTGCTGGTGCGTGCCAAGGCGAACTCCCTGGCCCAGCTTGGGCGTTACACTGGGGAGGATGAGAGTGACGAGGCGAAGAAGGGTATGTTCGTGAAAGGCTACACCTATTGAGGCAGATGATATTACAGGTAGCCATGGTTATTAGATAGTTTTTTTCAGAGGACACTTTAATTTTATTTGATCCTTTTTATCTTTTATGTTTGTGGGGTGAATAAACAGTGAATGTCACTGTAGAGACTTTTGGGCTGACTCTTTTGTGAAACCATAGAATGGAAAAGATGTCTTCAATATGCCCTCTATTTTGAATCTGTATTTTTTTGAACAGCAAGTTTATTGAAATATATTCACATTATGTTGCCTATTTAAGTATTGATGCTTAAACTGGGTTGCATATGTTGTTGTATGCATTCATGTCATGCATTTAGCAAAAGAATGATGATAAAGAGACCTGATTTGTCAAGATCTTACAACACCGCTTTCAAAAGAGAACAAAAACGGAATAAAGCGATATTGATAGAGAAGATGATCATGCCTTTAGATTACAAGTTCCTTCATATAATGGCTCAATAAAGCTCATTAAGGAACTTAATTAGCCAAAACCACTCTTCAATCTTCATTCACCCGTGTAAAAAAAATTTAAAAAGTTACCTTAAATCAGCATTCTCAATTTTTTTTCCAACTAATCTATATGCGATGTAATATCTCATATTATAAATAAATAAATAATATAATGAAAATTATAATAATTATTAAATAATTTTTTGGTGAAATGAAAGTAATATGTCACAGCTCTCCACCCTTGTACTGTCTACATTCATCATTTAAAACTCTCAAATGGGTTAAAAATGACATTCATGTACACAATTTAAACTCTTTTTAAAGTTATTTCTTGAAATATAAATTATAATGGATATTTTAACAAAATGTGATTTTTAACAATATATGATTTTATCCAATTTATATATATACACATACATATTTATATAAATATATTTTTTGTTTCATTTTTTTGTCCCATTAAACCAATAAAAAAACAACAAAAAATAATAATGTGGTCATTCCATGTATCTTTAAAAAACTGTTATTTTATTTAGTGTTGAAAACATTCCTGGTCAGTAATATCGATATAGAAGCTCTAGAAATCAATTTTTTTTGTGATTTATGGTGGTCCGCTTCAGTCTTCAGGAATGTGTTATGAATTCTTTTGTTTTTTCTTGTTTAGTCACAAGGTAGTTGTGTTGATATTAAATAACAGAGGGAAACTTTTGACAATTTAAATTATTCTCAACTTCAAGCTTTAACTGCTCAAAAGATTTCCAATCAGGTTTACATGATACCTCTGTCTGTTCGGATGCCAGAATACATCAAAGGGTTGTAATCCATCGTTTCCTTTATGGAAACATTTGATGCAAATTTCACTTGCACAACATTGCATGATCACAGACATCCACTAAATACATCATCTCAAAGACTGCATTGAATGGATGCTCATGATAACATCAGTCTCTCAGCAAGTTATGAGAATGCACAACACACATAACTATAGAGGTCCCTATTACCAAATGGGAAAAACCTGAGTCACTGGATCTGTATTTCATACCAGGGCAGCAAAATTCATTATGGGAGAAATGTATACTTTGGCGCCATTCATAAATGTTTCGAAGTTAAAATGAAACGGGCACCAAAGTTTCCTGCTCAGTACTCCAAATAGGTTTCTGGGGTGCTTGTATTTGAAATTCTTATAATCACAACCATGGCTTCTCACCATTCCATTTGTTGGTAATGCATAACAAGGATCCTGCTGAAAATGGATATCAAAGGCATCACTGACAATTTGGATTTGAGTAAGGTCTGTTACTTTTCCAGAGGGTCCACACATATTCATCAATTAGCAGCAGCTAATAACAATAACAGTTCGTGGTAAATCAACATCTTAGTCTATGATTTTTAGTAGAGTATAATTTTCCTAATATCAGACCATGATTAAGACTATTTTTCACAAATCCCTAAACCATTTTCATTACAAACCACAGAATTTAAGACTCTGCAATGATATACATCTTTTATGACTCCCCATAGTGTCAAACTATCAAAAACATTCTGGACTCCCACATGTATTCAAAACACAGTGAAACCACACATCTGACCTATTATATATTATTTTTATGAAATATATCCCAGTTACATCTAAATTAAGCATGGTCCCTGCACTCCAAATATACATGATCATTTTGAAACTTCTAAAAGTTGTCCACAATTTAATTATCAATCTCTAACTTCAGTGATCACAGATCATATGGATTTTTGTTTATCCTAGGGGGACTCAATGTTTTCATTTTCGAATTACAGTTTAATCCAGACAATAATAACTGACAAATGTAAATGCAATTATATCATTCAACTTCAAATTTAACTAATAAATAAACTCTTATGATTTCATTACATACATAGCAAAAGACATTAAGAACTTAGAAATTTGTTCCAGCATTGGGAATTAGAGAGTCTTAAGGGACTGGTGCAAGCATTTTATAAGCAAGTGTCCAAGGTAGAACTTTAAATATTTGGTCAGCAGTTTTGCTGGATGTCCATCAGAAGGATTAACAAAAGATACAGTTACTTTGAATTTGATGAGGTATCTGAAAACCGTCCATGGGGTGCTATTCCTATAACTAATGAACACATAGGAGACATATGACCCCATGATCATAATGCAAAACAATGTCACCACCTCAATGCAGTTACAGCTACTGAGCTAGCAAAGGGAAGCCCTAAAAAGGCTTTAATGAACATAACAAGAAATGTGAACAGGAAACATAAGGCATAGGGAAAGGCTCTCACAAACTATCTAAATCAAGTTTAAAACCTACGGATTTCAAAATGTCCTAAAGACTGACAAGAGGATAGACCAGTATATTGGTGGAAGTGCCCTCTACAAAAAACTAAGTGCCCTCTACAAAGAGCTAATGAGCGCAATAAAGCCAAGTTACAAAAGTTGCCTTAACCTAAAACAAGTTGCTCACATGATCATCTTGTTCATTTTGAAACAACTCGACTGTTGTGACTTGTGACATGCAATGTCAGGAATGTCATGCACCCAGAGTTGCATGAAGGATCAAAAACATCAAGAGGGATAATATGCACAGGCTATAGTCAAAATAAAATACCATCATCTCTTAAAAGTGTCAAATCATATACCCAATCCGGATACATAATTACCAAAACACTGAATAAGTGAAAACAATGTGATCATCCTTCTACCATCAGTCCACATAGGCAACAAAAACACGAACTGACTCTCTTCAACAAACGATTCAACAGATAATACCAACAAAGAAAAACAAAAACCAAAGCTTCAGTGACACGATGTTTCACCTCAAGTTCTCAACATTTCACCTCACAGTGATGATGTCGTCAATCTTGAGGATCATCCTAACGCACTCCGCAGCCAGCGTGACGGCTGAGGTGCTCACAAGCAGTGGCTGCACCACATTCTCCTCAAGTATGTTGGTGATTTGCCCCTTCCTCACATTGATCCCCGTGTCTGCCTCCCCCTGCGCATGCCTGTTCCTCAGCTCCGTCACGATCGTGATCGGGTTCAGCCCTGCATTCTCAGCCAGCGTGTATGGCACCACTTCCAGAGCCTCCGCGAACGCGCGCACGCAGTACCCCTCCATCCCCGGCAGCGTCTTGGCCCACGCCCCAAGCCTCATTGACATCTCGATCTCAGGAGCACCACCTCCAGCAATCAAGAACCTCTTACTCACCAGACACCGCACAACACATAGCGCATCATGGAGGCTCCGCTCGGCCTCATCAATCACGAGCTGATTTGAGCCCCGGACGAGGACCGTGGACGTCTGTCCCATATCCTTAATTCCTGTGATCTTCACGATCTTTCCCTCCCCAACCGAGACTTCCTCGACGCAATCCGCAAACCCAAGTTTCTCCACCCTGAAATGCTCTATGTTCGCGATCGGGAGGCAATTCAGGGTCTTCGTTATGAACTCAATGTCGTCCCTCTCGACATCTTTCACCACCAAAATCTTTGCCTTTGCAAGGTAGTGCAAAGAGAGGTCAGTCACCGCATCCCTCAAAATGCTTTTCTGGATGAGCAACACATTGCATCCCGCACTCTTGATCTTCTTGATCATCCCCAAAATGTAGTTCCGCTCTTCCTTCAGTATCCGGTCCATCTGTGCGTAGTCCGAGACGACCACGCTCTGCTCAATGTCCGTCTTGGGCGGCGAGATCTGGAACTGGATCACCGCGATCTTTGCATTCTCGACCCGAGTGAGCCCACCGGAGGCGTGACTCACCTTCTTATCAAAGACGAGACCTTTGATGAGCTCGGTGTCATCGACAGTCCCACCGAGTTTCTTAACGATCCGCACGTCCTTCAGGTCCACCAGCTCGGGCTTCTCCGGGTCCAGCACTGAAAGCACCGCCTCAACCGCGATTGGCGCGAGCAGGGACGAGTACTGGCTGACGACCTTGCTGTTGAGCGACGTGGAAGCCGATTTGATCAGCGACTCACGATCGGAGAGCTCGATAGGTTTCGCCATTGAAGTCAGGATCTCAACGGCCTTGACGGAGAGCTTGTGGAGGGAGTCGGAGATGAGCGTGGGGTGGACGCCGGAGGAGAGAAGAGGGGGAGGCAGTGCTTGAGGAGGGCGCCGGCGAGGACGACGACGGTGGTGGTGCCGTCTCCCGCGGTGGCGTCCTGCGACTTTGAGAGGTCGACGAGCATCTTCGCCGCCGGCTGGAGGACCTCCATGCGGTTGAGGATGGTGGCGCCGTCGTTGGTTATGACGACGTCTCCGTTCGGGGAGGCGATCATCTTGTCCATCCCGCGCGGGCCGAGGCTGGTCCGGACGGCATCCGCGACGGACCGGGCGGCGGTGATGTTCGCGATCCGGACGTCGTCCTTCCGCTTCGTGTCCACGTAGCTCTCCGTGCGGGATGAGGAGCCGCCTCCGCCTGGGGCGGCAGAGGGAGGAGGAGGAGCGACGACGGCGGCCATGGAAAACCCTAATAACCCCAAACGAAGCCCGAAAAACCCTAAAAAACAGAGAGAGAAATGAAGCTCTACTGAAATGAAGAGAGAGAGAGAGATACAGATCTATCAGAAAAGGTCCACAGATCAGACGGTTGATGAGGAATTCAAATCATTGTAATCAACGGTGGGATCTGTCGTTACTTTCTTTTATAATTAAAAAATCGAAAAATCTAAGTTTTATCATTCCTAAATCATTCAAATGATAATGTTTTAATTTTAATCATTTAAAATTATTTTTAAGATAATTTACTTGGCATCGATGGGACAAGCATGTAAAAGCTAAAGCATCGCAAATCCTTATTCGTGACTTGGTTCGAAATCACTTGGTATAAAGGGGTATTCCAATAGAAAATGCATGTGAGATAATTGTGTTTTTTTATTAAATGGGCACCTCTTGTGTTGCACCAAGAGGGTGAGCTTTGTAGAAAATAAATTATCTGTGGAGGAGTAATTTTTTGTCTCATGTTGTATTACCAAGAGATAGAGTAAATATATCTTCTATCTCTATCTGTGTTTTTGTAAGTATTTATGCTTTGAACAACTTCTTTCTTTTCAATGAAATTAAGGGTGTATGCCTGCCATTTTCTTATAAAAAAAAGAAGAAAAAGAAGATAATTTACATTATGTACATTAGCTTGAATGATATGTAATTTAAATCTGCATTGTGCCCCAATAGAGATCAAAGATTCAAATATCATTACGTTTATTTAGGATTTTAAACTATGATTAATTATATATTTTAATAATTAAATTAAACAACATATTATGCAGAAGATAAACAAAGTTGGCCTTTTTTTCTTCTAAATAGTTATTTATTTATTAATAATTATCAAAATTATTTTACTTTTAAACACCATTTTTGTTGGTTTTAAAATAATAAAATAAATACTATCCATAATCAAAATGATTAGTTTGTAAATTTTTTATAAGTATAATTATTTGAGTGATTAATTAATACATAAGTATTTTAAAAACTAATTTTCTAATGCATGACAGAAGATATATTAATACTACTAGTATCCACATATGGTTGATATTCAAATAGTACACTGTTACTTCCACCCCATTAAATGGGCACCCCACCCCCATTTAATTTTTTTTGTGGGGAGGGGAGGAGAGGAGAACAAGAAATAGAGAAGAAGATAGGGAGATAAAGAGGGCCGAAGGGGCTGGGGAGCCATATATCTCTTTGGCTCCTCATTTTGCCACCCTCACCTACTAGGCTACTATCGTCACCCTCTTGTCCACAACAGTCATTCATTGCAACCCCCCTCTCTCTTTTTCTCTGTTTCTGTCTCTCTCTCTATTCCTCTCTTTTCTTACCGCCGATCCACTAATTTTTTTTGGGTGGGATAACATGTAAACGAGGGTTAAGATCCTCTATGGCTCTATGTTCATAACTCATAAATTTTTTAATCTATGTTAATCAATCGGTGAATCCCACGTAGATAATTAAAATTTTTTTTTTGTAGATTTGTTTTTTTCATACGTTTTTATTGGATAACATTAGTTGTTTTCATAAAATTTTCAGATATTTTGAAGAGGGGATATATATATAGGGGGCAGTTATTACCACCCCCTCAGTTCTTCAACCCACCCCGTATTAAATTGCTTTCTTTTGTTTTTTTTTTTGAAACATACACATACCCCTTCACAGCCCACCCCCAAACAATCCTAACCCACCCTGATAGCACCCTCACATATCTCTCCCACCACCAAGACGAATGACCTCTTCTACTGCCCCTCTCCTCCTCCGACCTCTCTTGTGCGGCCGCGACGTGGACCGTTCCGCCATGATCGCGGGTACCTCCTCCCTTCCTCAAGACCTACCAACTGCTTGCTTATCCGAGGAGAAACGATGGAACGAAGAAGAGGAGTGTCTCCCACTCTCCCTCCTCATGCTTGCCCGAAGGCGCCGCAGCCACCGTCATCACCGCACCCGACCGTCCGATGTGCTCTGTCTGCGACAAGACATTCCCCTCCTACCAAGCCATCGACCCGACCAGCCACTGAAGCTCGACGTCGAGCCCGCGGCCCCCTCTATGATCATCCGGTGCTCCTTCCCGTCGCACCCTCGGAGGGTATAAGCGTTCGCCACTACGCACGGGGTAATCGGCGCGTCTTGTCGGAGATGGAGAAGTCGTCGGTGTGCGAGGAGAACCGTGCGAGGTGTTGTTGGGGTGGGTTAGGTTTGTTTCAAATACGGGGTGTGTACACACGGGGTGGTAATAACTGCCCCATATATATATATATATATATATATATATATATATATATATATATTTTATATATATATATATATATATATTGGCGCGGCTAATCACCCCACAAGTACACCCACCTCATAAAAAAATTGAATTTCATATCTAACCCACACCACAAGTTCGACATAGACGATTCTTATGTGTTTAATTGTTCGAACCGTACTGTGTTTAACATGGATGATATCTTCTGTGTTTAAGTTGATTCGATGTGAATCGAAACAGAGATAAAAAAAATTTTGATATGTGATCAACATAATTACTGTTGACAAATTGATACCGGTTAACTCTTATATTAACAACTTATATTTACTTTGGTTAAAATATTTGATGTAATCCTCCGAATCCCGCCAAAGATTTTGTTCATGATGGTCAATGATTCGTTCAACACATTCCAGCCCTCCAATGTTTTTGTCGGTTGACGATGCAAAAAAAATCATCGTACCCAAATGAATATAGGTTATCATATACATGAGTATTAAAATAAAGCAAAAAAAAAATTTATACTCCAAGCCGGGGGCGGGCTGGGGCCCGGCCCCCCCAAGAATAGGGTGGGAAATTAAAAGAAAAATTATTTAGCCCATCAAAAGTTATTCCATTGGTGATCAAGGTTCTCTATATACTTTCCTCCGCCACTCGAAACGAATCCTTGGTACATTTCTAAGCTAACAGTTTTGTATTAACAATGTAAATACACATACCCAGATAAATTTTCCTTGAAAAAACTATTTTGAGTTTTTTTTTTTTTTGCGTTGGGGTGGGATGGGGATAATTAAATGTGTTAGGTGAGCGAGTTGAAAATTGTTATATTCAATCCAATTCACATTCCCGACATCACACACTTTTTTTTTAATTAAGAGCTGTTTTAGGGTTTATTGTGTAATGTGATTTCATATAATGACATGACATTACTATAAATGGGTTGCATTTTTTAAAAATTGTTAAAAAAACCATGGTATCAAGGGATGGAGGGTGAAAACCACAACTTTTTATTTTCTAATGATTTTTTTATTTTTTTTCATTATCTCTGATTTGAATATCTCAGGTTTTTTTGGAAGATAAATTTTAAAATCAATGTTTTAAGGGTGTTCGTGTTATGATCAATTTTTTTTTAATATTTATTTTTTGTTTTTTCATTTTTTTAAAATTTTTTAAAGAAATAATAAATTTCATTTTTTTTTAAAATAAATTCAAATTAAATTTTTAGATTTTCTAAATGTGAAAGAAGTTGTTAAAAACCTTTCTATTTAAATTGTCTATTACTTTAATGACTCTCTCATTATTTGTCACCTTTAATTATCTTAAATTACTATATAATTATATAATTTGATAAATACATTTTTTAAATTCTAAGTCTATTGGTCTCTCGGCCCCCCTTGTTCTATCCTCCGCCCCTGATTACATCATACGTACATTATCATTCACGATCAGTCGCGCGACTCGGCCTATCAGAAATTTTTTATCTTTGTTTTAATTATCCATATCGCCAACTTAAACACAGCCTGCATTTTAAAAATAAAAGACATCGTCTTTGTCGAATAAACACATATCGTCTATGTCTCGTGGGTGGAGATATAAAATAAATCAATTTTTTTTATGAGGTTGGTATGATAACTTATGGGGTGGTTACGCACCCATATATATTTTGGACCTTGTATAACCCGCACGCGATCGCCTCCGAATCCCGCCATCAACCCACCCCTGGAAGAAAAGAAAGAAAAACCCTACCATATCTTCTCCTGATTCGCAACAGAGAGAGATACCTGTTTTAGGGTTTCACGATAATAAATGTGCGCCGTCCATTGAACATGCCCTACTCCGCCTTCACGCCTTGAGGACCTCGCGTAATGGCCTGCTACTACAAATAGGTCTCGAGCCGACGCTCCTCCCGTTTCCAAGCCTAGAAACCTAGATTCGCACCCACGATGATGAAGGACTCGGCCGCGCCTCCGCTCGGCCGCGCCTGTCATCATCACCCCGACCTCCCGAACGTCCCCCGACCTCGATTGGCGGGGACGGGGGAGGACTTTATTGAGCCCGAACGACGATGTCTTCCCGTTCTGGCAGCAGAGCTCACAGTATGCTCGGTACGCGGCTGATGACTACTCTGAGGATGATTCGGATCGAGACATGGACACCTCATCGATAAAGGTTGGATTTTTTTCAATGTAGTCAGGTTGGATGCTGTGATTTTAGCTGGGGTGATATTCTTACCCCTTGCGCTTAGTTGCTTACACCTGGAAGTAATTGTTCTATCGTTTATGAATTCATAGGAAGAAATTTGGGTTTTGGGGTATAATTCGGATTTCGGAGGAGGGGAGGGGATTTAAGAATTTGGATGTGGAAAGTTTTATCAAGCTTTTGGAAAGCAAGATATAATTACAAAGATGAATGAATATAAGTATGATATTATGACGGAAGTTAGGGATTTGGAAAAACTCGTGAATAATGTGTGAATATTAATTAATAACACATTCAAAATAAAGAAAGTCAGGAAAACTCAGATTTAATGCATTGGTAATTCGGTTGATAAAAAAACTCACAAAATAAACGCACAATTTTTTATTACTTGGTGAATTTTGTTACTGTCCTTATTGATGCTATTATGTGTGAATCAGAGAAGAGTTGCTAAGGGAATTTTTTTTTAATGGGAAAAGTTTGATATTTTTACAGAGTTCTTCTACTCTTGACAATGTTGATGAATGGAAGTGGAAGCTGAACATGCTTTTGCGCAACAACAATGAGCAAGAGTTGGTGTCAAGGGAGAGAAAGGAGAGGCGTGATTATGAACAACTCGCTGCATTGGCTACAAGGATGGGTTTATATAGGTAAAAAAAGCACAGTTTTTGGATGCATGATTTGATTTTTTCCCCAGTTCATGAAGCTTGCATTTTATTTATTTATTTATATGAGTTACTTGTTTGGCATGACAGCAAGCAGTATTCAAGAGTTGTCGTGTTTAGTAAGGTGCCGTTGCCTAACTACAGATCTGACCTGGATGATAAACGCCCACAGAGGGAGGTATGTTCAAGGCTTAGTGATCCCCAAGTCTGTTTTATAGTTAATTATGGTGTCTTTGATGAATGTCATCGATGCAGTTCTAATATATTAATTATATATATAATCATGCGATTGTTCTTCAATTTTTTTTCCCATTTTTTGACAAAGATGAAAGGTTTATAACAGTGTAGGCATATTATGTTTGATTTAAGCATTTTGGATATTTGTATCTTAGACTAAAAGTGGCTCAACTATAGGAGATTGGCAGTCTACAGTAATATAGTTTGTTACAAATTATGATGGATACTGCAAAATTATAGAAGCACTTCATTATGTCTTTGTATTTTGAAAGGGCGATGCTTGCTTTTCTTATTTTGCTGTTCCATTTAAACTCCAGCAAGTTGATGTGCTAAATGAATATTACATTGATAGGTAAGCGTCCCCATTGATTTGCAAAGAGAGGTGGGTGATTTGCTGGATGAATACCTTGCCCAAAAGCGAAGAAATAGAGGAGACTTTCAGAACATGAGCATTTCGAGGTCAAGCAGCAATGGTAGTATGGGGATTGATGATGGGTTATTTGAGCAATCTGAGTCTAATACGTCTCCTAATCCCACCATGGAGAGAATTATGAGGCGGAGAAGTTTGCATTTGCTTGATCAACAGAGGGCTTGGCAGGTTACATCTGGATCATTGTTCGTGTGGCTTCTCTTTTCATTTCAGTTTGAACTGTATTTGATAGAAGTTGAACCTTTAATTTCTAATTCTTGAATATACTTTTTCTAGGCTGCTGTGGCAGCTATTTATTTTCTTCCTTTCTACGTATCCATCTTTGCATTTTATAGGTTGCATAGCATCTGCAGTTCCTGCCATTAATAGAGGAAAGGTAGAAATTGTTTGGGTCCATCTGCATTTTTTATTAGTTGAAACCCTTGGATATTATTCGTTATAGAGAAAAATCAATGTGATTGTTTAGATAATTAAGTATAATGGAAGTCTTTAGGATCTTATTCATCTATTTGAATCTTATATCGATTAAATAAATTATTTTGGTTTTTTTTTGTTACATGGGCTTAATTTTAATGTGAAAGAGAACTCTTTTCTTTTTATTTTAGTTATTGACATTGTCACATGTGTTCCATTGAGGGAGTGGTGGTTGGGCTCGCCAAATTCCAATGGACCCATGTGAGATGAGGGGGTGAGGTGATAGCTCGCATCATCATATAGTGTTACATTGTCTAGTTGGACAGGGTAAACTATGCATGTATATGAGCATAACTCTTACGCACGAAGGTGGATTTTAAAGTCATGAGTCCATTGAGAGGTAAAAGCAGGCAATATCTTTGTGTGTGTAAGCTTGGGCCATTATAATTGGTGTCAGAGCCTCTCCACTATGGGGTGGACTGGGTACGGCCCCACATGGGGATACATGACATTTTTTTTTAAAAAAGGTAGACATCCTACCACAATATATTAAAATTAGCATAGTACAATGTTGTTAAAGAGGAAAGAAGAGAAAATAAAAATACATCACAGGCCGAAAGTAGTAGAGCTAAATACTGTCATAACCAACGGTCCGCAAATTTACTCCTCAATTAACATATTTCCTCCCACAAAAGAAACCTTGCTGGTCCCTACACAATTGTTTCCCCAAGTAAACGATGAAATTTTCCACGACATCCTCCATATTCTCCCAATACACCTTGGCCCTGATGTGTGACCTATTAAGGGGGTGGTTGTCACATGTATCCCACTGAGGGGTAGTGGGTTGGGGTGGATTGTTAGGCTAGCCAAGAGTCCAATAGACCCTTGTGAGAGGAGGGGGTGATATGAGAGCTTGTACCATAGTATAGTCCTATGTTGTCTAATGGGAGTGATAATATGTGCTTATATATGAGCGCACTCTTACACAAGAAGATATATTTTAAAGACATGAGCCTACTGAGGAGCAAGATGGACAAATTTTTGTGCGTAAGCCTAGATAGTTCAATATGGTGAGGCCAAGTGTTTGCCAGCTGAGGAGATTTCTACAATCAATTGTCCAATTATTTACTGCATGTTTTTGGGCATTTCTTTGATGAGTTTCGCTGTCTTATGTCACACTGTAAATTTTTGAAAAATGTTTTTCATGTTGATACATTTAAATTTACTTAATATATATTTTTCCACTACTTTGCAGGAGTCTTCCGAGGGTCAAAAGATGCAGAAATTCCGCAAAAGTCTTCCTTCTTATAAAGAGAGGGATGCACTATTGAGAGCCATTTCGCATAATCAGGTGTTTTATGAATATTCATTTTTATATGTTACTCTTGGATTTTTTTTTATCTTCATAACATGTATTTCCAATCATGCCATTGTTCATCTGAAATTGCCTTTATTGCAGGAAATGTCAAAAGATATAGGATTTCATAGGATGCACTGTGTTGGAAAAATCTCTAGCCCCCCTAAAAAAATATTCAGTTCACACTCACAATGCATCATATGAAGCACTGTGCTAGTCATTTGGATCTTTTTGTACTTGTTATTCTCTAAATACTTGAAAATGGTGTTGTATGATTTTCTTGATTATCTTATGCATAAACTATAATAAATTCTACTTTCTTGATTGACTGAATACGGAAATCTGAATGTCATTCCTCATTCATGGTGTGAAGTCTGGTATTTTATCACATTGTGTACAGGCTTTAGTTGGTCTGTCACTCTGATGCCTGTCAGGGTATTTTAGGTGTTCATTTGGTGCAGGCTAAATGAGAAGTCTATGCACGGATTTGGATAGTCTACTTCTAGGTCACTATGTGCATTGAAGACTGAAGCCCATGGTTGTAAATGCTAGTTTTTTTGTTGAACAATTTTTTCCAATTAGGTAATCGCTTCTGGGACTCGGACCCAAGGTCTTGTGGTTGCAAATTCTATTGTCAACCATTGAGTAATAATTCCAAGCCCCGTTAATGAACAAATTTAGTGCTATATAACCTGTTTTCTGTATCTTTAATAATGTTTTGTTGTCATTGTTATTAATACCAGCAGGTTGGGGTTGGATTTGATTAACTTATTTGTGTACTATTTATAACAGAGTGTAATTATCTGCCAGCTCGTGATATTATATTCATTTCTCACAATGACTGTTCAGATCCATCAGGTCTCTGTTCTCCTCGTTAGATTTTCTGTCCACCATAGGACCCTCTTAAACTTGTAGTCCATAAACTCATGCTTAACAAGTTGAGCTTTTGCAATTGCATTTGGAAAAAATATAGTATTGTCTCGTGATATGACCAAGATTTTAATATGCAGCGGAATCAGTAATCACCACTGCCCTGTTTGTTGCTTTCCGAACGACCAATTGATAAGCCACCTCTTGGATGGGTGTTAACAGAACATACTGTTGACTGGTTACTTTGGCCATCCATGACTGGACTCGTCCTGGACTTATGCCTACATGCTTGCTTATGGTCCTAAAGAAAGCAATTAAATGATGCTTTGGAGGTATTCTTTCAACATGAAATTCAAACATCCACCAGTCCAAGAGGTGGCCTATCGATTGAGCAGGGTGGATCTGTGTTCTTATGATGGTAAGTTTTTTTATATATTCAATCTTCTAATTTAAATTATCTGTTATTTTATATATAAAAAATGGCACAAGGCTATATGGTGCAAGAACATAAAAATTGAGGAAATATTTTGTCATGGCATTTTAATTGTTCTTTCCAGAAAGATATTTTAGATTGTGTCCCTGTAATAAAAAATACACCTTTCTGCCTCTGAGAAATTCCATTCAGGCAAAGTGGCAAACATTTTACTGGTAATCCATTCTAAGTTTTAGATCATATCTGTTCATGATATGCTTAATGCGTCCGTAGAATATAACTTGATTGTTGAAGCGAAAACCTTGATTGTTGGGATTTCCAGTGGGAACTTCTTTTTGTTACTAATAAAATTACTGGTGGTGATTCCCACCTATTTTCCAAAAAAAAAAAATGTTGACTTCCACCTTTCCTCAAAGAAAGAAATTTATTGTCTCACATTTCTAATAATGCTGTTATTAAGCCTGTCAGACTGGTACTTATTTTCTTCTGTTTGCATATCAATTAATATGATTGTTTGAATTTCAGGGGAGGGTAAGCTGTTAGTTGAGTGAGGGTTTGTGTGGTTGGGGCTTCCCACCTCCCCTCCCCACCTCTCCCTTTTTTGCATTGTTGTAATTTTGTACTTTTCTTTATAGCAAGTTTTTCATCTGTTTTTGAGTTTATCCCATTATTATAAGAATTTCTTGGTGAACTCTCACCTTTTCTTAAAAAAACAGAATATGATTGCACATGCAATTTTCATGACAGCAGGCCACTTCTCTATTAGACTTAACTTCTGGCAACTCAAGAAAACGTTAAAGCCTTTTAAAAAAAATTGGTGCCTGGGATTTGATTTCCTGATCTCCTTTTCGGATGTGGGGTGCTCACTGGCTAATCCAAGCTCGGTTAATTGGTATTTCCATTGGCCACCTTATGGTTTATGTCTATCTTAATTACTGCCTTGTTTGGATCAAAATCTTGTCACCATTCCCACTGAAAACTTACACAATAGATCGCCTATAGAAGAACCCCCATCTGCTATTTGAGAAAAGCCACTGAATCTATAATCTGCCTGTTGATAGATATTTCCTTCCATCTATTCCCCAAACTCTACTTTGAAATTCAATGCAGATTGTGCTAAAGTCATTTTTTCCCATTGCCCTCGTTTGATTAACTTTTACAACTTGCATAGCGATTTTCAATCCTTAGGGCTATATATTCTGAATGGCAGTCACACGTGCTTATCTTTCATGATATGTTTGATTGAACTTAACTTTAACATCTTATTCTAATAATATTCTTATACCTATATCTTCATCTGATCTGAAGGAGCTAAGCTTGTCAGTTACGAACTCACTGACAAAATGGAAAAAAACTTTCCTCATTTTATCCACATGTGGAAGAAGCCTATGAATGACTCTTAGTTGCACACTTATCTGTATTGTTATATCCTAATTCATTTGCATGCATCTGTTATCTGCCCACTGCTTTCTGTAGAGATTAAAGGAGCTATAAGTGTGTTGTTATCAGTGACATAAGCACTGACAACTTGGATATTCATTTTCGGAAGTCTAGAGGACTCAGTGTGCTGTTGATTGACAACTGATCTTGCCCTGCCCTCTTTCTTATCTTACTCAGAAATGCTATTGTACTGCAAAGAGAATTTTGTTTCCCATTGTTACAGGAAATACCAGCAAAATCATGGATGGTTGTCATATGGAGACTTGAGAATCCTTCCTGAGTGTGCCGAAAAAATAATGTCAGTTATTATTATTATTTTGACCAGAGGCTGGAGTTTGCCAAATTTTATTAAAATTGGAAAGCTCCCATAAGGTACTAGGGTAGATAAAAAGTCTACTCTATGAACAAGCTTGAAGCATAAAGAATGGTGGGGGTGTGGAGCGGGGGGTGGGGGTGTGCATAAGAATGGAAAAAAAGAAATCCTAGGCCGAGGCCAAGTAACAAGCAACTTCCAAACATTTCATATGTCTGATCTTCCCTTCCCATACATTTTCAATGTACTGTTTCTCCCTTTTAATCATTTTCTTTTGAAGGAAAATGGTAGGCGTGTGCCTTAATTATTATTAAGGGAACATGCCCAAAGCAAGAACTGTTATAAAAAACTAAAATACAATGGTAGAGGAGGAATCTACCACCAAAGGCTCCAACAAGACATAGTTATGCTTATGTGCATTCAGTTTTTGTCAAAGAGTTTGGAATTAATATCTCAAATTTCACTTGACACTTCACTTGATAAGTTGCATGTAATGATTTTTTTTCATTGGTCTCTTATGTGTTGTGAGTGGTTATACAGGTTGTAGTTGTATCTGGAGAAACTGGATGTGGGAAAACAACACAGCTCCTCAGTACATTTTAGAATCTGAAATCGATGCTGCTCGTGGAGCTGCCTGCAGCATCATATGTACTCAACCTAGAAGGTTGTCTGCTATGTCTGTTTCTGAAAGAGTTGCCGCAGAGAGAGGGGAGAAACTGGGAGAATCTGTAAGTTCACACATGCTTTTGACTTTCTGTTTTGAAACTCAGTTTTGTACATCTTTCAGTGAGGTATAGTATATTGTTTCTTGTATAAAATTTGGCTTCCAATCAGCCAAAATAATCTCAGTCTTTACAGATGTATTGCTCATTGAAACTGCTATATGCTTAAGCATCAGTATATGATCAATTTATTTTATCTTTTCTCTGAACATCTCCATTTGTTTCTATCATACCTTCTCTTATCCATCTCCCTCATTCTCTTCCATTCTCCTCCCTTATATGTGACGAGAAACCCCAACAAGAGTTTGGGAAAACCCTCGTTGCACAGAATAGTTCATAAACCTTGTGCACCAGATAAGTCAAAGGAGATTTGCAACCTGTATAGAATGTTCATCACATTCTCATAATAGAATTTTTTTCCTTTTCTCTTAACAAACAAGGCATTTATGTTTTGGGTTGATGATGCTTTTTGAACTCTGGCCAATGATGATGTAAGAGTCGTCTAGAATGCTACTCGATGTGATTGTTACGTACTTCTTCCAATCTATGGTTGCTACCTCAATGAGGGGAACTATATGTTTCGAACCACTTCATTTTTTGAAAAAAAATTGAATGCTGATTTTAAAGGGACGCGCGAATTGTATTACCAGAATGAATTGTCATCAGAGAGATTATAATTACTGAATGTAGATATGTAGACCTTGTTGTAGGAGTTCATTCTATATATATATAAAAGGCGATATGCTAAGGCGTGTTTCGCTGTATAAGGTGAAATTTAGTCAAATAAAGGAGAAACAGAATCCCTAACCGATGCCTTTTAATACAGTGATCTTAATGAGGAATTTCTCCCATTTTTCATAATGATCATTTTTTGTAGGTTGGTTACAAAGTTAGGCTGGAGGGTATCAGGGGACGTGACACTCGCTTGCTCTTTTGTACCACTGGAATTTTGCTAAGGAGACTGTTGGTTGACAGAAGTTTGAAAGGTGTTACTCATGTTATTGTCGATGAGATCCATGAGCGTGGCATGAATGAAGGTAGACCATATGTCAAATTTTGTCCATTTTGTTATCTGAAATATGACCTCTTTTGATAATTTCATTAACAATTACTAATAAATTTCTCAATTTTAGATTTTCTTCTTATCGTGCTCAAGGATCTTCTCCCTCGCCGACCGGAGTTGAAATTAATTTTGATGAGTGCAACACTAAATGCAGAGCTTTTTTCATCGTACTTTGGTGGAGCTCCAATGTTAACCATCCCAGTAAGTTTGCATTGTAATCGTTGTGTGCCTTTCATAAGAGCTCCCTAGTATCCATATTATTCATATTTCAGTTCTGTTTGTTTTTTGGAATTGTTATAATTTGTTCCATGTTCTCCTTTATTGTTAAAGCTGGTGCATTCTCCACTACTCTCTCTCTCTCTCTGTTTTTTTTTTTTTTTTTTTGGGTGGGTGGGGTTTAAGCTATTGCATTGTCTACTATGTTTATATCTATTTTTGAAATTTTAGTGTGCTCTCACTTTACTTTTCTTTTCCTTGTTTGTTAATGACAGATTTTTATCAGTCCATATTTAACTCAGTTTCATCTTTTGCTATCTTGTTGCTTTTCATCTTTCTTTGTCAGGGTGGCTGATGACTAAGCTTCTAATAGCTGTCATTTTTTCACAGGGTCGGTGTCTATTAAGGCCGGCCTTGACAAACTGATTACCAACAGAAAATTTCAAATTTTTAGACAAAATGCAATGATGTTTGCATGAAAGCAACCGTTTGGAAATTTAAAAACCAAATAAAACTTCCACTACCTACCAGTATATTCAATGCAGAAACAATGGCAAAGCTCCAAATTTTCTTGAATGATGAATTTCCAATAAGGTTTAGGCTAATTTTATAAGCTGTTACATGAACATGAGTTTGCCAACTCCCACCAGCCTACAGTCTTAACTCAAATTTTCCATTATGTTATGGTGTCATGATGATTGTGTTCTTTTAAATGGGCAGAATGGTAATGAATCTTGTCCACTTTGTTGCATGTCTTCTCTAATTTTTCAGAGGAGGCTGGCTTTGTTTCCCCTGCAGCCATGGTGTATGGCTTTGTGTCAATGAATATGTATTAGTGTCATAGAGCATGCTAAAGTGTGTATGGTGCCTCGGCTCACAATATTCTCTGCATGCTTATTGATGGTTGATTATATTGTCATTTCAATAAGTTTGCCTTTGTGGTTTCTTCTTGTTGTTGAAGGCATTAATTGATCTTCAAATTTCTGTTGTTTTTTATGTTTTGCAACTTTACTGATGTTTAAACTTCCCTCCACTGGGGTATAATTTTTTTGTTCCATTAAGAGCTAAGATTAAACAGTACACTAGTTTCTGTATTCTTCATCATCAAAACTTTGACTGGCTTTATATTAATATGGTTATGGAATGGTTCTTTTGGCTACAATTAAAGCAATATTCCCTTTTCCGTGGGTACTTTCCAGGGTTTTACGTACCCTGTTCGAACTCATTTTCTGGAGCACATATTGGAAATGACTGGATATAGGTTGACCACATACAACCAAATTGATGATTATGGGCAAGAGAAGTCGTGGAAAATGCAAAAGCAGGCTCTTAGAAAGCGGAAGAGCCAGATTGCTTCTGTAGTTGAGGTGTGCAGATCCTTACAGGGTGGCTGTTATTTATATCCATTTCTTTGCTCTTTTTTTCCCCACTCTCTTTATATAATATATCTGCTCAACTCTTGGACAGGATGCATTAGAAGCTGCTGATTTTAAGGAGTTCAGCTTTCGGACACGGGAATCTCTGTTGTGCTGGAATCCTGATTCAATTGGTTTTAACCTTATAGAAAATCTTTTAGTCCATATATATAAGAAAGAGAGGCCAGGAGCTGTTTTGGTTTTTATGACTGGCTGGGATGACATAAATTCTCTCAAAGAACAACTCCTTGCTAATCCTCTCCTGGGTGATCCAAGCAGGGTGTTGTTGCTTGTATGCCATGGTGCTATGGCTAGCTCAGAGCAGGTAAATTTCCTTGGGATAAGTTCTTTATTGCTCTGGTTGCTAATGTTCTTGAGAAACATTTCATTTTCTTTTGTGGAATCAGATTCTTTTGTTCATTTTTATTGGATAGATAATAATTGTGTTTGATCCATGTAGTTTGATAGTATGATGTGCCAAGTCATTGGAAGAGCAGGTTTAAATATGATTTAAGTGCTCCCTATCCCAATGGTCAAAGTGAAAGTCATCTTTTTGCATCTTGGCCCAACCCTGGATTTTTATGCCTTAATGTGTCTGTTCAAATATAACTTGGCGGAAGAAACCTTTCAGATTTTCATTTTCTGTTTTTGAATTTTTTTCCATTCTCTGATTGCTGTTTTTATTTTTATTTTTACAGAGGTTAATATTTGATAAGCCGGAAGATGGAGTTCGGAAAATAGTGCTTGCTACTAATTTGGCTGAAACAAGTATTACAATTAATGATGTGGTTTTTGTTGTTGACTGTGGAAAGGCAAAAGAGACATCATATGATGCCTTGAACAATACTCCTTGTCTGCTTCCTTCTTGGATCTCTAAGGCATCTGCTCGGCAAGTAAGCATATGTTTGTGTGTAGATTCACTACACAGAATGTCTTGCTTAGAAAATGGCACTTCCCTGTCAAAATCATCTTCATCTTATATAAAAAAGTTCACCTTCATCATCTCTCTTCTTTGTGATCATCTTTCTTTATATATTCCTACCAATGTTGTTTCTGCTCTGGATTATGATGGTTTTTTTGTCAGTCTGATAATATCAACGATCATTGTGGTGTACTGTATTTTGCAGATTCCCTGAATGATGGTCCATTAGTCAACTTCCTGTGACATAAGCTTGTAGATATTATCAGAAGCTCATTAATGAGAAATTATGAATGTGTAGAGGCATATAGTATATTATGATGCGAAATAATGACATCATCTTGTTGTTGTTTAAGATATGAGCTTCAATTGGTCTATTTGCAGCGAAGAGGAAGAGCTGGTCGTGTTCAAGCTGGAGAATGTTATCATCTCTACCCCAGATGTGTATATGATGCTTTCTCTGACTACCAGTTGCCAGAACTTTTGAGGACACCTTTGCAGTCTCTTTGTTTGCAAATCAAAAGTTTACGTCTTGGAAGTATCTCAGAGTTTTTATCCAGGGCCTTACAGTCCCCGGAACTTTTATCGGTATGCCTATAACTGTGACAAATTATTTGCTCCTATAATGTCCTAACTTATATCAAATTGTTGGAATTCCATTCAATGCAAGATATAAGATTAAAATGGTTCATAGAAAGACATTTCTCTTTTGTTTTTTAGGCCTGCAGTTCTCTTCTCTTAATACAAGACATGCATTCTGTGTTTTATGTTAAGCTCTTTGTATGGCATGCATCTAATTAAAAGTTAATATGTGCTAAATATATTTCAGGTCCAAAACGCCGTGGAATATCTAAAACTTATTGGAGCTTTGGATGAGAATGAAGAATTAACTATTCTTGGTAACACAATTTGACAC
The DNA here is from genome assembly GCA_030737845.1 of Acorus calamus. Lineage (NCBI taxonomy): Eukaryota > Viridiplantae > Streptophyta > Magnoliopsida > Acorales > Acoraceae > Acorus > Acorus calamus. The sequence continues at coordinate 3,130,811 of CM060871.1, read as the reverse complement.
ATGATCTCATTATAGCATTTTCTACTGTTCTACATCGACTATGCAAAATTTTATCAATTGAACACTTCAAACTTGATGCAAGAAATATTATTCATGCTTTGCCACTCATTTATCAGGGCGTCATTTGTCCATGCTTCCGGTTGAACCGAAACTTGGAAAGATGCTTATATTAGGCTCTATATTTGGTTGCCTGGATCCTATATTGACAGTTGTTGCTGGACTAAGCGTCAGAGATCCTTTCTTGATGCCATTTGACAAGAAAGATGTAAGTATCACTTTGAAGTCTTGGTTTACTAAATTTACCAACTTGGTATATTTTCAGTTACGAACAATGTATTTTCACAATTCTTCTCAGAAATGCAATTCAGTTCAGCAAAATTTGTTTTAGTTAAATATTTGGAGCCGAGGCTTTTCAGTTTACAAGGATATGCAAATAACTGATCTGACCCTTTTGCAGCTTGCTGAGTCAGCGAAATCTCAATTTTCTTGTCAAGACTATAGTGATCACCTTGCCTTAGTGCGGGCATACATGGGTTGGAAAAATGCAGAACGAGAGCAATCTGGATATGAATTTTGCTGGAAAAATTTCCTTTCTGCCCAAACATTGAAGGCCATTGACTCCCTACGGAAACAGTTTGTTTTCCTGCTTAAGGATGCTGGTTTGGTCGATGATGGTCCAACTGCTTGCAATAAGTGGAGTGATGATGAGCACCTTGTCCGAGCGGTTATATGTGCTGGTTTGTACCCAGGAATCTGCTCCGTTGTGGTAAGTTTGATATCTCCTTCCCTCATAATCCACAGATCCAGGGAAATCACTGGTTGGTCATTACATGACATTCTTGAGTTCCCTGATAGTTTTTGCTATCCATAACACATGCCACAGGATTTAGCTTAGGCTAACTATAAATTAATTTTGATCTTCTTGCTGAGCTTTAGATTAAATTTTACTTTCCAGAACAAAGAAAAGTCAATAACATTGAAGACAATGGAGGATGGCCAGGTTATGCTTTACTCTGTAAGTTTCTTTGACCTTTTCATAATCAGTTCATGCTTATAATGATGACTGAAATGCTCCATGTGGCGTTATCTAAGATCAGAGTCTGTTGTGTTGTATTTATTATTCATCATGCTCTTTATCATCTTTATTTGCTATAGAATTCAGTCAATGGTCGGGAGTCAAGGATTCCACACCCATGGTTGGTTTTCAATGAGAAAGTGAAAGTGAACTCAGTATTTCTCCGAGATTCCACCGCGGTATCTGATTCCACGGTGTTACTATTTGGTGGGATTATATCCCGTGGTGGACTTGTAAGTTTCTATATCATCTTTTTGGGTAATTATTGGAAGAAAAAAATCTTAATGCGTGAAAACTTGTGTGAATGTGTAAGAGTGACATCACTTTTTTTTGTTTGACAGGATGGACATTTAAAAATGTTGGGTGGTTACCTGGAGTTCTTCATGAAACCTAATCTAGCAGAATTGTATTTGATTCTAAAAAGAGAACTCGAAGAACTGATTCAAAATAAGGTAAGTGGCTCCGGGAACTTATTGACATGAAGGTCACTGATCAAGTTTATTCTCTAGGGGCAAATATTCCTATAAATTAAATAATTAATGCTAGTTTATTCTTTAGGGCCAAGTTTTATTGAAAAGTGACTAAATACCCTTTTTTATTTATCATACTGATCTTTTTTTTCTTTCTTTTTTTAACGAGAATTGTCTGGTATGATCTTGACTGTATTCAGGTTGGTTTTTTTTAAGAAGAATTTTGAAGTTTCAAACCCTGCTTTAACCCTGTCAAAAAAACATGTTCATTTGAAGTCATGATGTCTATAGCCGAGTTATGACGGGCTGCCTCCGAATTTAAAACTACATCTAAGATCTTCCCCTTGCTCCTTTTCAGCTCTCGAATCCAAAACTGGACATCCATGCCAACCATGCCGACCTTCTCTCAGCCGTGCGAATGCTTGTCGCTGAAGACCCATTAAGCGGTAGATTCGTCTTCGGCCGACAGGTGCTACAACCTTCCAAATCATTAGCCACAAAGCTCCCAAGATCCGCCAGTGGTCCAGTCGGAATGACCAAAGGATTAAAGAACCATAACTTCGGCAACGGTCCCGGCGGAGACAACTCAAAGAGCCAGCTCCAGACCATTGTCACCCGAGCGGGTCAGGAAGCCCCGATTTACAAGACAAAGCAGCTGAAAAACAACCAGTTCCGTACGGTGGTGGAGTTCAATGGAATGCAGTTTGCGGGGCAGCCGTGCCCCAATAAGAAGCTCGCAGAGAAGGACGCTGCGGCTGCAGCGTTAGAGTGGTTGGTCGGAGGTTCTCAGGAGCGCCCTTACGACGCCGACCCCACATCTTTGACGTACAGCAAGAACAAGAAGAAACATCAGAGGAGGGTGTAAGAATATAATAACATTGTCACATAGATATGAACATGTAAGTCAATGATCCGTTATTAATTGCCAATATGTTCCTTACTAATGTGAATTGATATTTACTAGTGTACAAATGAGGGAAAAATATGAGATTATTATTCTTATCTCCTTGGACCTATTTTGTGTGTTGTTATGAATTGGTGATGCATTGCTGTGACAGATCAAAATGAGCATATATTCTATTAATGGGTGAAAGCATAAAAGCAAGAATCTGTTGGTATGTATTATTGTGGTTGGTTGTTTGGCTTTACAGCTTGCAGGATATGATTTAGTATAATCTAACAGCTGTCTTGAAAAAGGTCCACAAGTAGAATTTGGAAAACTCTATTGTAAGATTTGATAGGTAGGACTGCTGGTGGTGGCTGTTACTGTTTGGTTGCACAGATAAACCGCTATCTGATGTAGTAGTATCCATGGTTTTTCTGAAGGCGTTCAAATTCATAGAGAAGATGAAATAACAATAAAACACTGCAATTTGAACAACTTGACTGCATCTATGCAACATTTTTATGAGTCAAAGTGAAACTTCTAGATGACTGAGTCAATAGGGGGGAACAGGTTTGATCTCACATGGTGTACTTCATTTGTGTTTTTGTTTGAGGGGAGATTATTCAAAGCAAGCATAATATATGGTGGTAATATTATTCAAAGCAAGCATAATATATGGTGGTAATATGTGGTGATTAGTAGATGATTTAAAAAAAAAAATTGTGTCAGTTTTTTTGTTGTGTAGTTTGTTTGGTTGGCAGTCACAACTGACACAACTGTCTGGCAAACTTTTGTCTTCTCTCTTTTTCTGTGTCTGCATTTAAAAGATTTTGCTTCCACGAGAGGTCGGTTTTTGCTATTCTGTCCCGCAAGGTGTTAGAAGCTTATATTGTTCCTCAGACGATCTGCGTTACATGTCATAATGTTTCGTTACTCAAAATTGGAGTAAAATACATCTCACGACAGCTGTGAAATGTGATTTGATTATCATGATCCATAACAGTAGTAAAAAATTTGATCAGTAACCCGTAAACCAATTATATCAAGAAAAATTGACTACCCAAAAAAAAAAAAAAAATCAAGAAACATTGTTTAAAGAACCAGTCGACTATATAACTTTTGAATATCTAATCTAAAACTAATTAATCATGACTTTACGTCATCATCATATCATATTGAATATAATGTAATTTTTTAAAAGGTTTTTTTTTGCACTTGTACCATAAAAAAATGTTATTTGTTTTTATACCCCTCCTAATAACCTATTTAATTTTGTGCATTAGAATACATAAAAATTATACATATTTACTATCTAGTTAAATTTCATCCAATTTTTTTTATTAACACCGTTGAAATCTTAGATAAATGACTAAATCATCTTTATTTTCATTTTACATATTTTATTATCTTATCGTGAAAATGATACATTTCATTTAAAATTCAGAAACATAATAAATTAAACATACAAACTATTTATTAGCAAATATATAATAATAAATGAAATAGAATTATTTTGATATATATATATATATATATAATATATATATTATTACAAGATAACAAATTAAAAGAAAACCAAGATCTTGATTGGAAAAAAATAAAAGAAGGGGTAAGGTTGAATGACTCACAGTTGATATCAAAAAATTCAGAGATTAATTAGGTTATTATGCTTAATTATTTACATTATGACAAATATTATATTAAAATTATTTTTATCATTTTTACTTCTTGGTTAAGAATTAACTATAGTTAAGTTTTATTTTAGTAAAAAAAAAGATAAAGATGGACACGTTTTTACATTAAAAAAATCTAATGGCATAAAATAAATAACATATTTTTTAGTAGTATACATGCAAAAAAATTCTTTTTTTTTTTTAATCCCACCATAGTGAGTCAATATAGCCTACACTAAACACAACTATGACATACCAATATTAGACCCACAACCATACTGGACACCCTGCATATCATATTAAGGGTGCGTTTGGTTCCACGATTGCGCTGCGATTGCGATTACAGGAAGCTGCGTTTGCATCGCGCAACCAAACAGTTTTGTAATCGCATTTTAAACCCAGCGATTAAATATTCCAAAAGCTGCGATCAAAAAGCACTTTCAGAATCAGGTTTCCGCAGATCCTGCAATTTTGCCGCGCAACCAAACGCACCTTAAATATTTTCCACTTTCTTTTCCTCCTGCCCTCAGCAAAGTTTGATCTCGCAGGATATATTAAATAGGGTAATTAGCACTTTTAACCCCTGAAATTTGAATATTTGCAAAAATAGCCCCACCCGTCGAATATTAGCAAAAACTAGCCCCGGTGAGAGATTATACAGGAGACGGCATATATACATGCCGTCTCCAGTGTTTAGTTTTTTTAAAAAATTGAGATCCTAAGTGGGAAAAAATACACAGGAGACGGCATGTATATATGCCGTCTCCTGAAAACGGCATATATACATGCCGTCTCCAACTTGAATTTTTTTTTTCTTTTTTGTTTCAATAGATCATAAATCCTGATTTAACAACTTAACTGAAATTCATATATAATTTTCATATATGTTCAATCACTATATTTCACTACATCACTGATTTAGTAGTCAAGCCTTCTCAACTTTCTATATGAACATTTTTCAAAGACTGGATCATTTTTTGGTGAATTGTCAACTACTCATTATTCATGTACGGAACTAATTTGATCTAAATAACTAATTCGTAGGCTCCTAACAAACTCAAAACAACCTAAAAATAGTAAAAATAACGTTTAATCGTCGATTTGACCTCCAAGACGATTTCAGAACGCTCCGAAAAATGGCGTAGTGGCATAGCGACTACTCCTGTAGAGCTCGTCGATATGAACGTGTGGACATATTATAATAGCGATTCTGATCTACGGTTCAAAAGTTATGGCCATTTGAAGTCACGGTGCTTCCGATCGATCAATTTTCTTCTTTTCCTTCCATTTGATCTCGGCCGTCCATATACTGTATGGCTATGATGTCTGCATCCTCAACTTTAATTTCAACACGACAATCTTTTACAAGAAATGACAAAGCAAAGACATTCTCCACCGTCTGTGCAAAGGAGACTCAATTCAATATAAACAGTCAAATGTAAAATTATAAAATGGAGACGGTATATATATATCGTCTCCTGTAAGTGTATTTTTTTTAAAAAATCGAGGTTAGAAGGGGGAAAATGCACGGGAGACGGCATGTATATATGCCGTCTCCTGGAGAGAGCATATATACATGCCGTCTCCTGTGCATATTTTTTCTCCTGGGATCTCGACTTTTATTAAAAAGTAAACACTGGACGGCATGTATATATGACGTCTCCTGTATAATCTCTCACTGGGGCTAGTTTTTGCTAATATTCGATGGGCGGGGCTATTTTTGCAATTTTTCATATTTCTGGGACTAAAAGTGCTAATTGCCCTATTAAATATGATATTCATTCAAAGCTTTTACATATCCAATGGTCCCCACTCCCCTGTATGAACCTTCTATAAAAAGCCAAATATACAAGGGTAACTTGGCAAGGATCCCATGCATATTTTTATTGCAACAGGGGGCATATAGTAATTAAAAAAAATAGTGAGGCGCATCATAAACATGGATTCGTGAAGCCGCGAGTCAACGTAGGCGATGCCGATCCAAATCTCCCGATTAGTCGGTCTTTCCGCCCGATTTTCCTCCTCGACTTCCACGTCACCCAGTGGTGGGCCCCACCAACGACCGCTTATTTCCGTTACTGGCATTTAATGGTCCACGTCAAAACCGTCCACGTGCGCTCCAGAGATGTGTATGAAAAGATCGTCCAAATATTGGGTATTTTGGGAATAAAAAAAATTCCTTAATTTTTACCCTTCACACGTGTGAGAAAACTGTACTTTGGAGATGAGGAGGCACTCATGAAAAAGTGATCAGACATACTGTCAATGTTTTATTATGCTTTATTAGGTGTCTATCATTGTCTGGCAGATTGGAAAACCAAAGTTTCTCTCTTCTTTTCTTTTCTTTTCTTTTCTTTCTATTTTTTTTTTGCATTGCAGTGCAAGATCAGCAAGAAAATTGTTTAGTACCCTCACTCAACAACGACACCTATAAACCCTTTATTCAACGGACTTAATAAAATATACAGTAAAACACGTTATTTTAATTAATCTTTCTCAACAAAATGTTTAAATGAATCAAACTTAAAATTTATACTTTTCCTATATCTCTCTTATTATAATTTAATAGTTATATTTTTTATTTATTTTATTAAGTGCATATGATATTTTATATATTTTAATTTAAATGATTATATAATATTGATATATATTAATAATATTAGTAGTGTATAAGATATTTTTTATAATAATATATGGGGTTTTGCTTTATTTATGGCCCATTAAAAAAATAAATTATCAAGGCTGTTATTGTTAATATATTTTCAGTGGTGATACCCAGGCCCCAAATCACAAGCCCCATCACAAGCCCCATAGGTGTCCACTTTATTGGTTGGTTTGTTGACTTTGAAAAAGAGTAAAATGACTAATATGCCCTTCAAAAATAATCTCAAATTCAAATCCCTTTTTTTTCTCTATTCAGTTATTAATCTTTCACATGAATTAAACTTAATTAAAATTTAAAATTTAAAATCCTTATCTAGAAATTGAATTTTCTATTTCAGTATAAAACTTCCTAAATTAGTGTTACATTAATGTTACTATACAAAACTGTCTTCATTATACACAGCACAAAACTTTACATAGGTTTTGATCACAGAACTTTACATTTATAATTTTGAGAATTTTTTATGGTTTTGAATACACAGAAGTTATTTTAGACTACACAGTGTTATATTTATGAGACACTAAACTGTTACATGGTTGTTAATGGTTTTAAAATACACAAAACTGTTATTTTTAGTTGTTGTGTAGTATATATATGCTGATTTAATTTTAGTAAATGTAACAATTGTATACATGTAAGCACATAAAGAAATCCAAATTTAAAACTAACAAAAATATTAGATTGTAACAATTTCTTAATGACAAATTGGTACTATATTCATTTCTGTTTACATAATTAACAGAATTGAAAAACACTTAGTACTATTATATGTTAACACAAAAGATCCACAAATGTAACCAATACACATATTTAACTTCACATCCACAAATGTAACACTAAATATGTTACTCCTAAAAGAAATTATATTGTTTAAATGTAACATTTAAGTAAATGTAACGCATATCAATGAAACAGTGCTAGTGAATATAACTTTATTATCCCAATTGTTTCAATACACTGTAAATACTCAAAAGACATCCAATAACAGTAACAAGAATTATTAATGTCACATGTTAAGTAGGCACATCCAAATAAATTCAAATTTAACTAATTGTATTATAAATGTAACATTTACATGAATTAAGATAGTATTGAAACAATTTCTTAACACCTTAAGTAACAGTCTTTTGATCTAATTGCAAATTTTCAAAAACAGTATGGACAATGTAAATGATCAGCAGAAGACGAGGGCAGTTGGGACCCCTACGCCGCTCCCGCTTATTACCCGGAGGAGGCCCGGTGGCATTGGCCCCCCCGGGATGGGAGGGGCCTTCAAAAAGGTCGAAAAGGCTCCGGAAAAAAACCCCCGGTGGGATCCCCCGACAAGCGGTCAAGAGGAAGACGTGGTTGAGCTTCCATTAAGGGGATCCCCCGGAGAGGGAGTTGTAGACACAGGTGGGTGAGGGAGGTCAGGTTGTCACCCGACGGAATTCACCAGAGAGGGCGTTCATGAGTTAAATAGGAATGAGATCCTTTTTATTGTTAGTAGAGAGAGAGAGAGAGAGAGAGAATGAATGTAAATAATAAGTGAATAATATTTGGGATTCTGATTTTATATGATGCAAAGAAGAAGAAATCTGTTTTATCTTCAAAACAAATTTTTTTTTATTGAAAATTAAAGGGTATAATAGACAAATATCTTTGGGGCTTTAAAATTGGGGTCTGGGAAAATTGATATATTTTTTATTTTGAAGAATTATGATTACTAAACCCTTTTCCAATTCCAACAAAAAAAAAAAACCCTCATCTTCCACCTTTTCATTGCTTTTTATTGTTAGTCTGTCGGTTTTAAAAACAAATATCTTTGGACACCATAACACCATGCTGCCCTTTACATATCATATATATATCAATAAAAATAATTTAAAAAATAATTTTCGATTTATTTGCAATCAATATTGTAAATCAGATATCTCGATATTCATATTTGATCTTAATTCATACATGCTTCTCAATTTTTATATAAATAAATATGAATAATATTTGTATATAAAAAATATTTTATTAAATTCCTTATCTGTCAACAAAAATCTAATTCAGGGGCCTATTTAGATTTACATTGATTTTTTAGGAGTTATATAAAATTCAAATAGTTTACAGTAGAATTTTTTCTAATATTTAATATTTCTACATTCGAATAATTTATATGCTGAAATATGAATATTAGATACTAGTTAGAGTTACGAGAAGAAAATATTAAAGATGAAAGATTAGGCGGAAATCAAAATTTTAAATGTTATTTAAATATTAAAAAATATGATTAATTGTATAAGAATCAAATTTTAAACACAATGTATTTGTATATCATATAAAAATATATATCTAATATTATAACACATAGATTTAGATGTTCAATAACAGATAAATTTTTACCTGAAATGATCGCTAATATTTTTTACATTCATGGGATTTAGATGTTCAATAACATATAAATTTTTATCTGACATGATCGCTAATATTTTTTACATTCATGGTTTAAAAACTTTCCCATTTAAATGATATGATGATGATGATCAAGTCACAGTAAATAAATAAACATCCATGTTTCACAAAAGAATATTCAAAGGTTTATCCCAACATCTCCCCCCACCCAACCCCCCCCCCCCCCCCCCCCACCCAAAAAAAAAAAAAAATTTCACACATGTCAAAAGTTTGACCCAATCCCATCAGAATTGACCGATGGCGTATCGGTAATTCACCCCAAACAATCAATGGCGATCTCGTCCTCCAAAAACTTCTCCACATTTAAGAAAAAAAATAATTCTCTTTTTGACTGTCGTACTCTCTCTCTCTTCCTCTGTTTTTTCTCTTCGCCTTTTCGCCTCTCTCAAACTCTCTCTCTCTCTCTCATATTTTGACGGCTGTGATCTTCTCTTCTCGTCATCGTACGGCCAGAGAGCGCTTGTCGGTTGCTCGTACGTAAGTATAGCAAAGATGGGTACCTTTTTTTCCATTAAAGTCCCCATTTTTAAGCTCTTATGATCTCTCTGTCTCTCTCTCTCTCACTTTCTTTCTTTCTATAAATACATGTTTCAATGTAAGTTTTTTTTTTCCCTTCTTTTATTAGATTCATGTGAAAGTCACTTTACATTCAATCCAGTCTCTGTAAGTTTCCTTTTTTTGTGAAAGTTGTGATTTTTTTGTTGGTGGTGATAATTTTAAGTTTGTTTTGATTGTATATGTGTTTGTTTCTGTGGGTTTTTGTTTTCAAGTTTTGAGTTTTTATGGATTCCCTTTTTTTGTGGGTTTTCACGTGGTAGGTATTTTTTTCTTTCTTATAATATTGACATTTCAAGTTTGTTTTGTGGATTTTTTTTAAAGATATGGGTTCAATTTTTATTTGGGTTTTGCATTTTTTGTTTTTAGTTTGTGAATGTTCTCTTAAAAAGTGGTTTTTGTTTCAAATTATAATCGTTTATGCGTTTGAATTTTATATTTGTTCTTTTTTCAAGGAAAGATAAATTTTGCATTTTTATAAGTTTCTATTGTACATTATATATATATTCAGTGAAGCAAATTTTAAATATATATTTATTTCGATTGATTTTATTAATTATTTGAATGGTCTTATGGAAAATCAGAAATCTGTCTCTATGAATGCATTTGATTTCTCCTAACTGAAAACTACACAAATTTCAATGATTTGATAGTGTTGTGGATTCTATGTTTTGGTTGAATCAACAAGAGTCCTTGTGAGTTACAACTGGATGTATATGGGTTCTCTTTATCTAATGTGTTCACTGTGATTCTTTTCATGGATTTATATTCCGAGATAAATATGGTCTTGATGAGGAATCTTGTTGACTGTTGTTGACGCTATAATATTTGAAAATTTAATGAATATTAGTGGAAAGGAGCATGATTGTGGTTGATTTCGCTTCTCTGTTTGTGTGTGTATTCTGTACACTAATGTAGAAATTCTGTTAGACGTGGCACTTTTGTGAAGGGAGTTTGATTTGCACCTAATTGCTTCATCATGACGGAAAACTAGTGATCAATGTTTGTTGACTACTAAAAACTACCTTGTTAGTTTTCCTTGGTAAGTATCCTAGATGTTTTTGGTAATAAGCTAATGTAATGGATATATGATTGAATGAATCCAGCTTGCCTTAAGTGAATTGCTTGATGACTAGTAGTTTTCATTTCATGGTAACAACTTTGACCAACATGGTATCACGGTTTCAATTATGAACCAACTGTCAATTACTAAAATGTTGACTTTATAATTTCTCTATTATTTTTTTTATTCTTGCCTCTCAGAGAAACATCATATACATATGCATTTCTCTGTTATTAATATTTTTATGTGTGATTTTCATCGACCATGTTATTTGTGCTTTGTTTTTATGCTTGATGAATGTCAAAAATTCGCCAATGGTAATGGTGGTTGTCCTTTTCTGTTGTTGAAACATTAAAGTTCCTTGCTTTTTTCCAGGGAGCTAGCGATAACAGTCAAGGATTTGGCCTATGGAGGCTAATGGCCATCAGGAAACCAGAAGGAAGAATCAGATCATCAGAGATAACAATAATACAAAATTGTCAAGTGATGCTGAGGAACTTGATCCATGGACGGCATGGGCGTACAGACCTCACACAATATCCTTGCTATTTATTGGTGCATGCCTTCTCATGTGAGGCCCTTTTACTTGTTAGATAGTGATGTCATATATCTTATGGATATCTCATTGAATTATCTCCAATCTCATGGTCTGCTATTTTGGAAATTTACCCAAACTTGAAACACACATTGGATTGATCAAATATAAGAAGTTTGGATGATTTCCACAGAAACACATTGAAATAGTGGGATCAGGAGTTGGAAAGTTATCTGGGATGCAACAATTCATTTTCAAAACTCAGTAGCATACAATTTACTTGGAAATGTAGAAGTGGAGTTTGTGCTTGGTGGCAGAACTGAGTGTGGGAGAAGGTTCAAGCAGAGATTAATGCGACACCAACAATATTACGTTCTGTAGGAAAGTTTGTTATTGTTGCTTAATATTCAGAGTCTGGAGTTCGGATTTATTTTGAGGAACATTTCAATGATAATTCTGTATTTTTATAACTATAACAGGGTAAATGTCTATGGCATCCATTATCAGGATAGTGAACTAAATTATTAGACAACTTGGATGCAGCAGGGGTCAAATCTGGATTGAATCTGGGAAGAACAGTTATATAATGAATTGGATTGAGGTAGTAATAAAGAAAAGGAAACTCAAATATGCTGAGAATGAACCTTGAACAGGATAAATGGTTGGAGAATAAAAAAAAAACTGGGTCCATCGTCGTATAGAGTCTATGTTCTAAATAAGAGGATGATGTCAACAAGGTCAATAGTGAAGTTGTGATGTCTTTATGTTTACAAGTCTTTATGTTTACAAATTCTCCAATTTTCTTTAGAGCATGTGAGTGGTTAACAGAATCAAGGAATTATGTAGTTCGAAGGATAGGAGTTTGGATTGTATAGTCCTTATTTATTATATTTGATGCTAGAAACATAGTGATAACTTGTTATCAGAATTGGATATGATAACATGGTGAAAATTCCACATTGTCTTTTATATGCACAAGTTGGACCTTTTTTTGTTATATTTTCTTTAAAAATTTGAATATGCATCTTATTTACATAGTTGAAACTTTGCATTTTTATCATTATCATTTTTTGGTATGCTTTCAGTTGGGTAAGTGGTGCTCTTGATCCGGAAAGCACGCAATACAATGACGTCGTTACATCTGTAAAGAGGTATTTTCCAATCTAAATTCAAAATGAATATAGTCAATGTATCTACATAATTTTCGTCTTCCATAAAAGTATGTCTAATGACCTTGACCAGAGTTCTGTTGTGAAACATAGTTCATATAGCCAACTGCAAGTAATTGGCTGAAAAGATCTAATGATGAGAATGATTTATGGCTTGTATATTTACATAATGTTAGAAAGTTATTGCTCATTAATTTTCGTCTTCCATAAGTATGTCTAATGACCTTGACCAGAGTTCTGCTGTGAAACATAGTTCATATAGCCAACTGCAAGTAATTGGCTGAAAAGATCTAATGATGAGAATGATTTATGGCTTGTATCTTTACATAATGTTAGAAAGTTTTTGCTCATCTTATATGTTTTCTTCTCTCTTTGTAGGGGAGTGTGGGCAATGATTGCAGTTTTTCTTGCTTATTGTTTGCTTCAAGCACCATCAACGTAAGCTAAAAATCTTGTTGACTAGGTGTTAAATTTCATTTGTGCATAATGTGGTGGGGTGTTTTTTTTTTGTGTGAATGTGCGTACGCGCGCGTGTGCGTGCAATTATTTGTTGAATCTTCATGCAATTGAGCAGAATCTTGATGTACCATTAATACATACCTAAACATCCCCTATTAGCTCTCTCCTCTTCCCCTCCCCCTTCTCTGGAGAGGTGGATTTCCAAATTTTGGGTTGGTACATGATGTTTGAGAATACACGGACAGTGATCATGCCAGTTTTTTTTAAATATTTTTCAAAAGAGAAGACCTGCTTTCGGTTTATAAAGGAAGAAGTGCTGTACTTCATATATCTCAAAAGTTTTTTTTTTAAATTTGTTTGGGCAACGTTTGTTGGAGAATATAGTTTCTTTTGTCTGTTGATCTGTTCACTTGCATTTTTCTCAGAAGTTTAGGTACATGCTTTGTCATACTGGTCAGATGGTATATCAGATTATTTTTTCATACAATAAATTCTCTTTTGTAAATTTCTTTTACTGTCATAAGACTTATTGAGGGCATGTTGGCACATAGTAAATTGATGGATGGCCATAAACCGATAAAACTAAATTTTTTTTTTTTTTTTGGACATCTAGAAAAATGATTTGAATTCAAGTTTGACACTCTTGATAGTATGAAATTTGAAGTTGCACAATTCTGTACATTTTATCTGCGTTTTTTCTTCTACAGAGTCCTTATTCGGCCTCATCCTGCATTATGGCGCTTGGTTCATGGCATGGCTGTCATCTACCTTGTTGCCCTCACATTTTTGCTTTTTCAGGTATGTTTACGTTCTTCATCAACGTTAACATGAATGCCTAAGAATTTGGGTGACTATTTAGTATCATTAATTTTACTAATACTGCGAGGCTGAATGCAATCGGTTAGCAACTTCAATATATTACCATCAGCATAGCTAATGGGATATAGATTCAACAAGCATGACCACGCATCCTTCTGAATATGAATTATTCTCAGTCCATTCCAGAATTGCATAGTGGTAAAAAAGAACGTTCTTTTCATTTTCTTTCATGGTCTACAATAAATTTTATGGTTCTTTGTGGTTTGTGCATAATGGAGGTGCATGACAATGCCACATTATTTAGTGCTAGTTGTATTTTCAAATTATTAAAGTTTTTTTTTTATCTTTTGTCCAAAATCATTTGCCAGCAAGAAAATCGTCAATCCTTTCAGTTATTTTTTATTTTGATTTTCTTCAACTGTCAATCATTATTAAAGTTCTTGTTCCCAGCAATGAATAACTTATATTTTTTGTGCATCATTTTATCCTTTCCGTGCATGCCTGTCATCCATGTACACCTTTTCCCCCTTTTCTTCTAGAGTATTACATACTAAATATATTTATTCATGTCATTGTATTTTATTTATCTTCTCTTTTTGCAGCAACGTGATGATGCTCGTCAGTTCATGAAATATCTCCATCCTGATCTAGGAGTTGGTACTGCAACTATGCTATTGGATATCTTTTATCTTGGTGTTAGCTGATGACAAGTAGTTTTGCATAACCATTTCAAGAATATAACAAACTTAATCCTCTCTGTTCACTTTGTTTCAGAACTTCCTGAAAGATCTTATGGATCTGATTGTCGCATTTATGTGCCCGAGAATCCAAAAAGCAGGTTTATCAATGTTTATGTATGATGTCTTCGTTCACTATCCACTTGATTTCATTTGTAATTTGTAGCTCTTGCCGTTATACTGTAATTTATCACACTATTTGGAGGGCAAGGTTCTGATTTGCCTTTTAGTTTCTCTAGGAGACATTGTTCGATGAATTTGTCCTGGCTCATATTTTTGGCTGGTGGGGTAAAGCTATAATGATTCGTAATCAGCCCCTTTTGTGGGTGTTGTCTATAGGATTTGAATTAATGGAGGTTTGTTATGAAATTACATACCATTAATGTTAATATGATATCAAAGTGTTTTATTCTTTCTTAAACTTTATTGTATATTTGCAGCTCACATTCCGCCACATGTTGCCAAACTTTAATGAATGCTGGTGGGATAGCATTATTCTTGATATCTTAATTTGCAATTGGTTTGGTAAGAGTTCTAGTTCACCACTTTTGTTTGTACTGTAACATTACAATCACCACCTCATTTGTTTTTAGCTTTTCTCCAAACTTTATTTATAGATACAAATGATTCACCATGCGTACTTTTCTTGAAGCGATTTTCTGGCTACTGTAATATTGTCATATGTTTGTTATATGACGACTGTTTTCTGAATTAAGATATGATGGATAGTGAAGATTAGAATTGATCGATATTATCTGCAACTGTGACCATGCTTTTGACAGAATGCTCTGTGATTAAAGTCCATGTGACAAAGGACCAGATGTAGAGGGATCACTCGATACTGTACATTAGTCAGACATGAGTACTATATTATCTTCTTATGAATTCAAGGGTTTTTTATACTGGGATGTACATTTTGTTATTTTTTCTTCTTTCGGAGAAAGGATTTATTGTTCTTCAGATAGCCATGTTTATAATATGATAAACACTCGGGATACAAAATGGAAACAAGATTATTCTCTGAACAGAAAAAAAAACCCATATATTGTAATCCCAATTCTAGATCACCGCCCAAAAAACAGCCCCGGTGCTCCACAAAAATTGGTTGTCATTGCTGATGTTTGTCCTGTCAAATGTTGTGAATCTATTTGTTGAAGATGGTGCTTTGGGTCATTGCTTGAGATCCAAAGAATAAATTTTATATTCTGAAAATGTCAGTAGTGTACAATTTGTATTGCATTGCTATTCAGTTGAGAAGTCTTCCTTCTAGAATCTTTTTTGTGTTGATATCAGATTCATGTACCGGGCCAACCTAATGTCTTTTTGCAAAGAGATCTGTTACACACATTTTTTTCCAGCCCCAATTCCAGTCCATATGCGTCGATAGAAAATCACCGGACTATATACTCACATTAACGAGGTATATGCTTTGATAGAAATTTTTCACTTTTATTATAAAGGCATCCATGCAATTCATTGGAATATATGCTTCATTTTTTTTATAAAAGCATGTACTTCATTAGATGAGGTACTTTATTATTAAAAAATTCAAAACACATGTAGACTAGAATTGTGGCTGGAAAATGGGATGTACGTAACATAAACCTTTTGCAAATCTACTTCACTTAGTTAATCGTACCTATTTTCAATGATCAGTGGCATGAAAAACCAGTAACTGAAGGATGCCTGTAATTTAATAATTTCCATCAGGTTTATGTTTTGGGCTTGATTATAAAAACTTTTGGTGTTGGAAAAGGTGTAAATCTTTCTGCATTTCTCTTCCATCCCAATAACCATAATGCGTCTATCTTAGCCTGTTTCATTCACTTTTCTTAATGCATTTGGAATGCTGTAGGCTGTCCGACAATTGGCACAATCTAGATTTTTTTTAAATTTTTATTTTTATTTTTGTCCTCAACACAGGTATTTGGGCTGGAATGCGAACTGTTAGGTATTTTGATGGGAAGACATATGAATGGGTTGGTATAAGTCGGCAACCAAATATCATTGGTAAGGTATGTTCTGTCATATGTAAATATATTTAAATGTCTTATTCTATGTGAAATCCCTCATGGATCTTTCTGCTTACCTCATCTCAGATATCTTAGCCAGTGTAAATATGACTGTTTTTTTTTAGAGTGCTATATATTGAGGCTGCATCTAAATGAAATGGAATTTTATATCGGATGTTTGAATTCATTTTTTCTTTTTTGAAATAGGGTGGTAAACAGCACCTGACGTTGTATTAGTTATTAGATGGAAGTTCCAAGGAAAATAAACATACTAGGAATTGAGGCATCTCCTAAGGATAGCATGATGGGAAGAAAAAGAAAGAAAATCAAAGAGATCACATAACAATTTTCTCTCTGATTATGATGACATTATGACATCTCCATGAAGTGGGGGAACAAGTATTACCAAGTGATTTATGGTGTATTTTGTTTTTGTTCATTGTTGATGAGCTTGATTTGTCTTAAATGTAATTGATCTCATCCAACTATACTTGTTCATATAAGAAAATAAGATACCAATAATGTAATTTGTGAAGATTGAATCCATAATAATAATGAACAGTTCACATGCAGTGTCATGGTGATGGTGTTTATTGAATAGATTTTTCAAGGCAGATTTTTTTTGTGACTGAAATGGACTATAGTTTCGTTATATTGGTTTATCATATTTGTCTACATGGTCTTGCAAGAGTCCACTTCTTTCTGATTCCTGTATAGTGACACCTTTATATTGCTTGTATAGGTAAAACGAACACTGGGCCAGTTCACACCTGCTCATTGGGACAAAGATGAGTGGCGCCCATTACTTGGGCCCTGGCGGTTCATCCAAGTGCTCAGCCTGTGTGTTATTTTTATGACTGTGGAGCTCAATACCTTTTTCCTTAAATTCTGCCTTTGGATTCCACCACGAAATCCCGTGACTGTGTATAGGTTGATCCTGTGGTGGCTAATTGCCATACCAACAATCCGCGAGTACAACACATATTTGCAAGACAGGTCCTCTCTCTCCCCAATGCATATGCACACACACAATACATGCATACAGATACAGAATGTCAACTTTTGAAGGAAAAAAATTCCAACATTCATTTTTTCAAGCTGTCAATGTAAATATAATTATGTGGATTTCAGAAAACCGGTGAAGAAGATAGGAGCATTTTGTTGGCTTTCCCTTGCGATGTGTATAGTGGAACTCCTCATCTGTGTTAAGTTTGGCCATGGTAAGTGATAAATTCATGAATTAATTAGTATAGTTGTACTGGTTTTACTTTAAATTGTCCATGCTTCTCAATCAATTGTAGCTTGTAATACATTTTAGAGTTTAGACTAAAGTGGTCAATGTATTGGGTTAAACAAGTGAAAGACATGGTGAAGTTTTATTGAGTTCTAATTTAGAAGCTTCATATATGAAAATGGTTGTGTACCAAAGTTTTGTAAAAATATGCGAAATTTCTCTTTCAAAATTGCAAGACACATTAGTGACATGCTCAGATGACTTGATGTACCATGAATAAGAATATGACTTAAGTAGAATTAGACATGGCCAAGGTTTGTGTAAATTTTGAAGATCCTTGTCTCTTTTGGATTTATGTGGAGCATTTCATTGTCACCGATTACCTAAACAATAGCTTTTCTTTGACAGGTCTTTATCCAAATCCAATGCCTTTATGGTTGATCATTTTCTGGATATCTGCTGCCATGTTCCTTGTGATATTCTTACTTATATGGACATCGCAACTACATAGGACGTTGAGCAGAAAGAGGCAATAATTATTACATCGGCATCTCTTCTTTATAATTTTGGCTCTCTTTCCAAAGATATTTATCTTGTATATATTTTTATCTTCGTCATCTGTAAATTTCTATGAATTACACTGCAGAGTGGTCTAGTGTGTAGAAAATATTTTTCATTACATGGGTTCCAGATATTATATATTTTCAATTGTCAAGTTTTTTTTTTGTTTACCTCAATGTCTTTATCATAATCTATTTTTGGGATGAATTATTCAGTTTATGTTGACACAGAAAATTGATTTTCTATTTAATTTGACAGTTCTTTAGTGTCATGTCGAACATTTTCCATCTCTTATGACAAATGGTGATGAACATTTTTCCCAGAAATGAACTCTGGTTATCATGTCTCATTCTCTACTGTTGTATAAGTTGGTTGATGTAGGTAGTAGATCATATTCCATCTATATATTTATTGATGATTGGATACTGCACAGCCAAATATCTCATTAGCTACTGACATTCTCTTCCATCTTTTCCTTCCCAGATGGAGGTACTTGTCCTCCTGGCCCCTTCTAGTTTAAAATGTAATTGCATCTGATCATTTTATAAAGAATCCATAGAAATCCGACATTAGTCAGATCCTCAAATTGAATAAAGACAAAGGTTCTCAATGTTCATAAGACCAATCTTATGTTGTAACATCCTCTCTTAGCACGTTAGTCACCTCAGCTTCTCTATATACGTGATTGACACGTGGCATCAAATCTTCCCAAGGATCTCGTGTGTACTGCTAGCGTGTGTTCTGCTAGCCTTTGTTTTCACTTGCACATTATATTTAATTGATGCATGTGAACTAGGTTTTGTAGTGTCATTGATCATTTTCTAGGAACAATGTATTATAATTCTGTATAAACTGAGTGTTCATGAATGTAAAGATGATGAGTTGAAATTGGATGGTTGCATGTTATCTGGATTGTAGATGTATAGCATGTCTAGCCTGATCATTACTTGATGATGGATTGAAATGAGAGATTGTCTCTCAGGTTGGCTTAATAATTCATTTCAGATCCCACAAATTATAGGTTGCAAAATTACTTACACTAATAGAGGGATCTTAGACAGAATAGTAGGATATATAATCTATGAATGCATGACAATGTGTCTGTCACCTCAACTCAGAAACATCTGGACTGAAATGGATTCTTACACCAGTACCTTCATCTAGTTATATCTTTCACAAAATTCATATTTGGAATGAAAAGAATTCTCTCTCTATGACAAGTATTGGACTGCTTGAATGGTTTCTTGCCTTCATTAATTTCTTGTTCTGAGAGAGTTTGGATTGAGAGTGTCCCTACTGATTCACACCTTATCCTATTCAAAAAATGATTATGTAGTTGAAAATGGCAAGATGGAAAGTTTTTTCTTCCATGTAGTTCTTCCTCTAACGATCTCTTCGCTCTTATTGTCCCCCTTAATCTGGAGGAGATGGGTATATTTTAAAGGCCATGTATCAAGAGAACCTAAGAGTTCACTGCCTCCACATATCTCTGTTGCCATGTTGTATCCACTAAGGAGGTTAATGCCACCATCCTTTTCAACTGAATCTTCATCTGGTTCACAGAGGGACTGCACAATATCGGAGCTGCCGCATTCTCTTCGGTATTCCAGTGTGATACTTGATAATTGGTGACCCTCTAAGAATTGTTCAGGAATAGTCTGGAGCAGAAACAAGTTTTGACTTGGTGAGATTTTCTCCATTGGTTGTTATTTCTGTTGTTCTTTTAATCCTGTTATCAGTCTGAAATCTCATAGTATGGGTGGAGTGTTACCTCTAGCATCCATTTTACATACTTCACATTATTGACATGGTGATTCATGTCCAGATCACTTCTATTTGGCTGCAATGATTGTAAAAAAAAAATATAAAGAATTTATCACCAACTGAATGTAAGATTGTAATGGTACAGCTTCAGGTGACATTTGGTTGTAACTAACATCTCACCTCATTAACATTAAAGCTGGCTGACATGCATTTCTTATTTCTTATTATTGGAGTAGGAAAGTGAGAGAGACAGTATATGTACAATATATAAAACTCCTTCCTTTCTGCATATGATATGAATAAATGAGTGTATAGTATTTAGGGGTTGTGTAGAAACTCGTTTGAAAAAGTGTGATTTTGTATAAAATAACTTAATAAAACTCAGTTTTCAAATGGTTCCACAAAAGCAAAAATACACAAACGTGTTTTAAAAAAAACAAAAATGCAAACGTGTTTTCAAATGGTTCCACAAAAGTATGTTTATTTCAAAAGTTTCTTTTAGTACAAAACATATGTTTTTCTAAAAAAACAAAGAAAAGAAGCTTTTTAGGATTTGAATTTTATTAAGCTACTTTACAATCATACTTTCAAACTTGTCTTCAAATGCAACTTCAATGACCACTGATTTTCACATCAGTTGTACAGAAAATATACACTGGTAAATTTCTTTTTGTTATTTATTATATGTTCTGTTGATTAGGAGGTTCTTTTAGTAAAGGCCTTTATGGATTTGAGAAATTGAATATGGAAGACATAACCATATATGTAACTGCATGAAAGGCAAATGAAGGTGAAAGCTAGATACCTTCATGTTTGAGTTCATGTACTTAGCACTGTCATCTAATTTGATGATTTTCTCAGGAACATCTTCTTTGATTGCCACATTACCAATAAACCAAGGTGAGATCTCAGCCCTCACATCATCTGGTATCTTCGATAGGCGCCTCGTATGTTTGTTCATCATCACCCAAGTACTGTTTTGATTCTCAACATGACCTTACAATTGTAATACATTTCAGATTTAATGTACAATACATACCTTGTTGCGCATGCGAACACATGTCCTG